>QANZ01024407.1:188174-200869 GCA_003254925.1 Chamaecrista fasciculata | reverse complement strand
CTTTTATTATAATCAAATCACACCTTACTTTTTCTAACTTTTTCTTCCATTTATACCCCTATACAATTTATCAATTTCCTTACTTTTTATCCACCTACCACAATCATTACATACCCATTTTAATAATTTCACACAAATAATCAACAATCATCCAAACACCACTACAAAAATAATCAAATTTGATTATAATCAAAACATGATTATAATCAAAACAGATTTTAAAAAAAACGGAAACGAACTGACCCTAAGTGTACATAAAACTAATATAATAAACTAAATTAACAATTTGATCAGATCACGAGTTAATAATTTAATCCTTGAAATATTAAAATACAAAATTTAGTCATTAAAGGATTAATACAGTATATTTTTTAATTAGTAAAAAATATTAAAATGGTCAATTATTTAATTAGTTCATGAAAAGGACTAATAAGTATATTATTTTTAGAGATAATCAAAATGTTCATACCCAATCAATACTTTAATATGAATCAGAATGAGTACAAATAAAAATAGAATAGACCTATATAGGAGTATCCAATCCAATCAGTACTCTACTCGCTAAAATACTTTTTAATTTTTGCTAATATATAAATATATATATATATATATCATAATATTTAATCATATTATATATAAGTACAAAATTAATTTTTTATATAAAAAATAAAATTGAATAATTTTTATAACCACTAGCTGTACTCCTTGTGCTCATGTCCAATGATAAAATATTTAATCATTTCTAAAATCTTGCGGCCTTGCTGTCTGCCTGTCTGTTTATTTTTGGATTCAATTATAATTTAGTTCTTAATTATAATATGATCACTTTCTTATTTAATATTAAAAAGATAAAATCACAAAATTTAATGCATTAATGATTTTATATATATCCAATCGATCACAATTAATGTATTAATGATATTATTTGATATATAACGATGAATATAACCTTCTCCATCAATTTAACATAATTTAAAGCGATATAAGATTTGTCATCAAATCCTACTTAATATATTAACAGAATGGTTAAATTTGTTAAATTGATTGTAATTATATTTTTAAAAACTAAATTTATCATTTAATAATTAAATTAAAAAATGTATCAATTCTCAAGAACTAAATCATTGTTTTATCTCAGGCCAAAAAAAAATCTTTTTTTTTTATCACTTTATGCTCTTTATCTAATTACTAGTTAATGTTGTTTGTAAAGAGAAATCTTTGTGACTTTGTCTCTGTATATGTATAAAATAGTAGCGAAAGATCATGTATGAAGATACGTATACGACCACGAGTTTATAAAAACAAATAGGCCCATAATATCAAGTAAAGTGTCCATTACTCCATTTCGTTTCCCCATGTGCTTAACTTTTTCCAAATAAAATAATAAACATTTTTATTTTATATCGAGAGAGATTTCCAATGGGCTATATGAGATGGGCTTTGTGGCCTAAACCAATAGACCCATAAATGTTTTTCTGATAAAAAAGAGACGCTAACGGCTAGTTGTCGTATTTATGGGAAAAAAATAATAGAAAAGGATACGGCGTCGCCAACGGTCATATTCATATTTCTCCTTTAAAAACCCCAGCGTCTTGCCCAAAAGTCATTGTCCTTTTGTTGAATTTTGAAATCCTTTCGTTTTGTTTCATTCATTCTTTCATCGCCAAAGTGCTTTCGTGTGTGTGTTCGTTCTTGAATCATCATCATTCTCAGCTTTTGTCAATGGAGACCCCATCATCCTCATCAAGAAGAGTCACAAGATCCCAGACCTTGGCTTCTGCTCTCAGTAGCACCAATTCCTCAAACACCAACATTCCCGTTTCCAGTGAGTCATCATCGTTCTTTTCTCTCTAATGGTGTCGTCGGAATAGTAAATGGGCTATCGTTAATTACTCAATTTCACTTTTTTCTTTTCTTTTCTTTTTCATGTTTCAGGAAAGATGGAAGATTCGAGGCAAAGAAATGGGAAGCAGCAGGATCGATCGGCGCTGATTGATATTACGAACGATTCTCCGATCGTGGGGCTTGCGACCGGAAATGTGGAAACGCCGTCGTCTTGGGCGGCGGCGAAGCAGAAGGGAAGCCGCGTGAAGACGAAGACGCCGGGCTCCGGCGAGGCTCTGCTCAGAGGTCAGGTGAAGACTCTGTTGCAGAAAGTGGAAGAAGAGGCTGAGATTTCCAAGTTCTTGTCCATGGAACTTCAAGGTCGTCCCTTTCCTCATCTCGTGAACACGAACGCTACTCCCATGGCTGTTCTTGCTCCTACTCCGGCGAATACCCCTGCAATTTGCAATCTTTCCGATCAGCCTCCTCTGGTTGTGGAGGAGCAATGTTCTGTTTCTGAGGTTCGTGGGGGTGATAAAGTTTTTCTTTTTCTTTTTGTTTTGTTTGGTTTGTTGATTTTGTGGCATTGAAAGATGAGATTGATTTGTGGCAGGTGGTGATGAATGATGGATGTGAGAAGAATCAGTTAACGAGGTCGCTGTTTCTGGATTTCTCAGAGAAATCTGATCAATCAGAATGTTCCTCTGAGCTGACTTATGAGGAAGAAAACAAGCGCACTAAAGAAGAAGATGACGCCTCTGTCTGGTCAATGCAGGTCAACGTTAGCTCACTCGAGGAAGAAGAAGAAGAGGAGGAAGTAGATGAAGAGAAAGAAGAAGAAGAGGAATATTATGAGGATGAGGAAGAAGATGATTCTGGGTTGGTTGATGAACTATGTGAAGGGTTGAATAAGATTAGTGTGGGAGGTCCTAAATTTGAAGGGAAGCATACAAGGTTCATATACAACAGTGATGATGAGCTTGTGGGAGAAGAAGAAGAAGACGTTGCTTCTCCTAACGTGGTCCATTTGAAGGGCATGCCAACTCCAAAAGGAAAACACCTACGCTTTCCTGAGGAGGAGGAAGAAGAAGGACAAGAAGACAAAGATATGGCTTGGTGATATGTGTGAATCACTGAATTGTGATCTTTTGTAACTCATGTTGGGGGTTCTTTCTTTTTCTGCATATGTTGCATTTGTTTTTGGTTGCTGGAATTAACCTAAGATTGACCACAAATTGTGTGCACTTCAATAACATTGTTTCATTCAAACAATTCATTCATTTACTCTTTTCTTTGCCCAGTTTTTTTAATTACCTTTTTTCTCTTTCAGACGAAATAATTTAACAAAAAGCTGGAATAATCTTAATTTCTTTTTTTTTTCTCTCTCTCTCTCTCTCTCTCTTTCTTATTACATAAAAAATAAAATAAAGTAAAAATTTAACACCAATCAAGAGTTGTGATTGGTTAAGAGGTGGAGAGGCCACATCTTCCACATCATTTTTAAAAAAGTAAACAAATAAGAGTGAGGGTCAACCAAACAAAATGATTTTAGTTACTGGAATAATCTTAATTCAACAATTATGTAAAATCGATCAAAATATCACGAAATTAAAAATTAATATAAAGATAAAAAAAATATTTTTGTAAGAACTTCACGAGGCATGAGGAAGAAAATTTTAATTTTAAATTAAATGACTTCTTCTTTTTTAACAAAAAAATGACTTCTTTTAAATACTTTAAATCATCCAAGTAAGTTTGGGCAAATCACATAGCTTATGGGGTATATAGCAGCTTAGTCTTAACTTATGTATGAAATGATAACATGACTCATACATCTTGGTAGATATTAATTAGAATCTAAAATAAAGAGGGTGATTTTGATTTCTCAGCTGAAAAAAACACAACGCAAGGCCCCCAAAGAAACAAACTCTGGTGTGGTTTGGAGAAAGATTTGCCCGATTCCCCCACTCCCCACAATGTCCTATCCAATCTGTCTCCATCAATCATATAACATGCCAAATGTTAACTTAATTTACTATGAATATTTTCTGTTACATTTCATCATTCCTTCAGATTATGATTTAACTTTGTCAGATGCATCCGAGACCAAGTGTTCAATCAAGAATGGGGCAATTGATCATAGCAAAGAATTGTGCATATATATATATAGATATATAGATATGTATGATGATATGATGAAGCACCAGTGTACACCACAGACATGAATGCATGATGCATGAGATGCCATATATGATGTCCACTTACTTGTAAAGGACATTACGTCCACGAGTCCTCCTCCTTGACACACACACATATATATATATATATATATATTAGGGGCTTTGCGTGCGGGCACGCAAATATGTATATAAAATAAATAAGAGACTAAATTGTTAACATAGTAAAGAAAGAGAGATCAAATAGTAAATTTTCTCTTATTTTTAATTTCATAGACTATAGTTTTAAACATAGACGACCAGAAAGGGNCCCCCCCCCCTCCCAAAATTTTGGATAAATTTTACTTAAGCCCCTATATATTAATTTAAATGCTTTTATCTCTCATTCTTTCCAATTTATACATTTTATCTTATAATATTAATAATATATAGAAAAAAATAGGTCAAACAGTCATTTTGGTCCTAAATATATGACTTAAAGTTCATTTTGGTCCTTTATGCTTCAAAATGTTCAAATTGGTCCTAAACGTTGGCAAAATGTTTCATTTTGGTTCCAAACTATTGAATTTGGTCATATTTCTCTCGTATCTCATTTCAAGTTCGAAGTACTTGTTAAAAGTAACTCATCTCTAAATTCGTCGCATTCAAACTTGAAACGAGAGGGATATAATCAATTTTACTTGTATGACTATGAAGTATGAAATGAGTGGTCTACTTTCATAGTCGTTTGTTGACGACCCCGACTCGATAGAGAAAATATTTTTTTAGAACAATACATAGTTCTAAATTCATCACATTCAAACTTGAAACGAGATAAATATGATCGTATTCAATAGTTTGGAACCAAAATGAAACATTTTGCCAATATTTAGGACCATTTTGAATATTTTGAAACATAAAGGACCCAAATGAACATTAAGACATACATTTAGGACTAAAATGACCTTTAGCAAAGAAAAAATATTGGCCCCCCTAACGAAAATTCCTGCCACCGCCATTGTGTCCCATATCTTTTGGTTAGGTTACATAATTGGTCTCGTATCTTTACAAAAGGATCAATCGTTAATTGATCATTTTACAAAGATATGAGACTATTTCTACACTTTACCCAAAGATATAGGACCAATTATGGAATTGATCCAAAGATATAAGACCAAATCTGTAATAAAAAAAGATACGGGACCAAACCGGGACTTGACCAAAAGATATAGGACAAAAAATATATGACCAAATTAGAAACTGGGCAAAAAAAATATGGGACAAATTTATTTACACTTTGGCATGTATATTTTCACACCTGTGTTTATCTTCTAAGCACAAAAAGAAGCACTATTTTTTCCTCCTCGCTTGCTCACAACTACCTATCCATTAACTATCATATTACCCAAACCACACNAATTATGGAATTGATCCAAAGATATAAGACCAAATCTGTAATAAAAAAAGATACAGGACCAAACCGGGACTTGACCAAAGATATAGGACAAAAAATATAACAAAAAAAAAATATAGGACCTGATACATCACTATTTGGGCGTACGCCTAAATAGCCCTCGAACCGGGCCCCTTCTCCCCTCCAAACCTGGCAAGGCGCACTCAAGCCAATTGAGTGCCCTTAGCACACTTAGAGGCGGTCGTGATCCATCCAGGGTCACAGCGCGCGCCTTCAGACTAACACGTAGTCACCCACGACTGCCTTGTTCCGCAATCCTCGTTGGGGGAGATCGTGGGTCACGGGCTTAGTCACACCCACGTTCTCCAGCTGTCTCTTGGCGCCTGCCCAGAGACACGACACACAATCACCCACGATTGCCTTGCCCCGCAAATCTCGGTCTCCACCACCTCCGCTGGTGGAGATCGTGCCTAACTACGTGGTGCGCCCCGCGCGCTGGCCACCACCCTCCCCATGCTCTATAAATAGAGCTCAACTCAGCAGACTAAGTTTAGCCACTTCTCACCTTTCATAATTCTCTTGCTCTCATATCTCTCATACACTAACTTGAGTGTCGGAGTATTCTTCGCAGGACCCCCCTGTGAAGTTCTTGTAGGTACTTGGACGATCAACTTGCTCTCGCGGTCCACATTCGTTGAACTAGGTAAGTGTGTCCATTTTCTAATTTATCAGGACCAAATTAGAAACTGGGCAAAAAAAATATGGGACAAATTTATTTACACTTTGGCATGTATATTTTCACACCTGTGTTTATCTTCTAAGCACAAAAAGAAGCACTATTTTTTCCTCCTCGCTTGCTCACACAGGCATATGCGAAAGTGCGACATTACATCAAACTATACAGGGAAATATGTTAACCCAACATATCTCATATATATACTCTCTCTATGAATTACACGGATGACTTTACACCTTCTTCAAAGTTGAAACTTGAAAGTGGATCAGTGCATGTGTGTGTTAAAAAATTAGTTTCTTTTTTTTTTTGAAGAAAGAAAGAAAGAAATAAGTTTAGAGAAAAAAAGATGATAATAAAGAAAAGTGAGCTGGGCCAATGGGTAGACATCTAAAATAGGGGGTGGCCCACAGGCCCATACCATTGATTTATACTGAGTACCTAGAAGACAGCCGAATAATTATGCGGCATTTACGAAGTAGGTTCAAACTTCAAAATATATACTCTCTTTGCTACTTTCAGAATTCCAGTCTACTTCTCATCATGCTTCTCCTACCTATTCACTTGTTCAGTATTCACACATGACACACCCCTTTTCCCCTTTTCTTTTTCTTCTTTTTTAATTTAATTATTTCCACATTTTTCTTTCTCATGTGTTTGTTTAAACAGACTTGGAAATCTGAAGAAACCCTTTACATCCATTCACATACACAGGTACCTCATTTTTGGCGTTATTTCCTTTGCTACATTATTCAAAGAAAGAAGTTACTAGTTGTGACTTTGCATATTCATTTGTACAAAGGAACCAGAATATATTGTGGAGCTTTTCTGGTTTTTTAGAACTTTTTTATATTATTGTTATATATATATATATATTAGATGAATGAGAAGCTTTTTGATGAGAAGAAGAGAACTTTGCACCGTACAAGTTGTCAGTGGAATAAGAGCAGAATGCTGCAGAGTGTTTTCTAGAGTGGTCCCCACACAAATCTGTGTCTAGAGTTCCAAAATCAAAACCACACAAATCTGTCTTTTGGAAAGAAAGAAAGAAATTCATTATATATATATATATATATATATATATATATTTATATCGTAGCAGCTATATCGTATAGTGGAGAATCAGATCATTCACACGAATAGCTAAACTTCGTTTACATTCTTTATGGATTTCCATCATGGAAATGACTAAAATGGTTCAAGCAACTGGACACACACACATACATCCTCCATTCTAACCCAAATATGACAAACCAAGTCTCAACATCCAAACAACTTGTGACTTGCTGAGAGACTAGTTTATTATTAATTAGTTACACTTTACATTATTATTATTAGTTATTATTATACGTTGTTCAACAAAATTCTCAAACCATGTCTTTTCTGGGATGATTATATATGCTCTTTCTTTAAGGCAATCATTTCAATTAGCCAAAGTACGTAATTAATGACAAGAATGTTTTGGGGAAACGGACACAGTAAAAATTAAGGTTTCATTAATTAATTATATCCATTAACTAACTAGCTAGTTCCCTGCATGCCATGTGTCAGCACTTGGGAACCAACCAAGCCTAGCTAGCTAGCTCCTAATTAACACACACATATAGAACATTAATTAATTAATTAAGTGATCCCTTCAATCAGTGCATATTTATGTGTGCGCCTAACTAATTAATTAACCTTAACTAACTAATAAGTACTAAACCTTATACATACAGAACCTAAATTATGGGAAATTGACAGGTAGCTAGTAAGCGAAGGTATAGAGATATAGCTATAGCTATAGCCATATATATATATGCATTTATTAATTAATTAAGAAGTTGAGTCTGGAGATTTAGGCATGTAGGAGTTGAGAGTAAGCTCGAGGGAAGTGCGATGAGAAGCATTGTTGTTGTTGTTCAAGGCATGATGATGATGATGATGATGATGATGATACCAAGCAGCAGAATAGTAAGGAGATTCTGCAGACTTGATGTTGCAGAAGCCATGTATGTCCTCACCATGCATAGGGAACAGAGGGAGGGTTTCAATTTCACGGGCACCTTCATCATCATCATCATCATCTTCATGTTCTGCTTCTTCTTGTTCTTCATGTTCTTCTTCCATTTTCAGGGTTTCAAATTGATCACTACTTGGCCTCATTTTGTCTAAGAAATTAGTGTAGCTTGAGGAATATGGATCCACACCAGTCCATCCCAAGTTGTGTGCCCTTATGCTGCCTCCTGCTGATATTGAGCAGTCCTGAGATCAAAGGGATCACACAAAAAGGAAAAAAAAGAAAGTATATGTAAGTCAGATATATATATATTTCATGTGAAAATTTCCTTGAGAAAGTCATTTTTCAAGAGGAGAACAAAAATTTTTTTGTTTTTTGTTTTAATTCTATGCTAGTTTCAAGGATTAATTAATGGTGAGTAGCATTGGTTTTGTAGACTATACCTAAGTATCTATGATGCATGGTTATATATGATATCCTTCTTGCACTCTCCAATATAGCTAGGGATGCATATAATGAGCAGTAAGTATAGTAAAAAATATAGAAAAAAGCCTTTTGATCCTCACACACACATACATATCTATAGACTATACTATATGTATAACTTACCCTAAAGCACTTCTCCATAGTGACAGATCCATACCCATAGTTCCCCATCTGACCCAGGGTAACCATGCCAGCAGAAGAAGATGATGCAGGAGAAACACCTGTTATATATATATTCAGAATGAGATCATGGATGATTGTAGATATATATATATATATATATATATATATAGAGAGAGAGAGAGAGAGAGAGAGAGAGCATGCATATATATATATACCAGCAGAAGAGGGAATGTTAATGTGAGAATAGTGGGGGTTGGGGTGATGAATAAGATGATGATGATCAGGCTTCCAAGGAGGAGGATGAATGTTAGTGTTAGCAGCAGCAGCAGCAGTAATAGTTGCAGAAGAAGAAGAAGAAGATGAATTATTAAGGTGTGTTTGGATGATGGGGTTATTAGTAGTAATGATAGTAGTGTGGGGATGATGATCAGAAGTGAAACGTTTCTTCTGACGTTCACGAGCCTTATGGTTCTGGAACCAGTAAAACACATTTTTGCCTTCAATCTTGCCATACTGCCTCAGCCTAGCAGAGATCCTCTGAATCTGCTCTGCATTTGGAGACCTAACTCCATTGTTGTAGTAAAGCTCCTTTAGTATCCTTATTTGATCACTTGTGGGCGTCCACCTTGTACTGCTTTGCCTACACATATACCCTCCTTTTCCACCATTATTCACTCCTCCTTCTTCATTATTTCCTCCTCCTCCTCCTGCTGATTGTTGTTGTTGAGGTTCCATGATGATATTATTGCACAGAAAAGAAAGAGAGGATTGGTGTCTCTGGGTGTGTGTGTGAATGTATGAATTGGAGGAAGAGGGGTTATAATATATATAATATAATATGATACAAGAGGGCACATGGAGTAGTGAAGACAGAAAATCAAAGAAATATCTGAGAGAGAGAGAGAAGGACTGAAGTTGACAGACATGATGAGTTCATAAAAAAAAAAGGAAGGGACAAAAGAGGGGCTTAGAAAGTGAGGGGTATCACTACAAATTACTTGGATCAAAAGCCACCCCCACCTTCACCAAGTGTACTATCTACTACATACATACATACATTAAATAATAATTAAACACTTTAACACACACATACACAAAAAGCCAGAGAAGACAGAGGCAGGCACAGAGGTAATCCCAAATAAAAAAGAAATGAGAATATTTTATTTTATTTTTTAGTCTTTAAGTTTGTCATAAAATTTTAATTTAGTCCTTATATATTAAAAATATACTTCTTTAGTTTTTATAAATAATATTTCAAAGACTAAATATGTATTCTTAAATTTTAATATTCAGGAATTAAATTATAATTTTGAGATAAATTTAAGAATAAAAAATATTTTTTTCCAAAAAGGATGTGTGAAATCAAATTATATATGATATATATAAATTTTGGAAGGAAGTAATTAAAGAAGGAGTGAAAAAGCAGAGGGTGGGGGGTTCTGAGGGAATGAATGAATGAATAGAGAATGATTTGGGGAGTTCCATAGTGGTTCAATTCTTTTAATGGGGATATCCCCTACCCTCTTCAATTCCCTTTTCTTCTTCTCTCATAGTATTTTTCTAACTTATCTTTCATTCATTAATTTCAATCAGTAGATACAAAAAGATATTCTTGTACTTCCACTGCCCATGTCAAGGGCAAACATGTAATCTTCTTTCATCATCTATTCACTTTCTCCCTCATGGGTCCCAATTCATGAGCTACCTAGCTAGCTAGCTATATATTTCCTCTAGGGTTTGTGTAGTCCTGGCTTATATATATATATATAAATATGTATATATGTATGTATATGTGTGTGTGTGTCTGGTTCGCATCTTCTATAGGAATTTCAGGAGTCGGAACCTTGTTTTTGGTACTTGGGAGGCAGTGGAGGAATAATATATATAATGCCTGATTGCCTGGGCTTCATATACATTGGTACAAAGCTAGCTATATGTGATTTTTTTTTTCCAGAAGAAAAATAAATAAATAATAATAATAGTAATAATAGTAGTAGTAGTAGCAGCAGAATACATGATGATAAGTTTGACAAACAAATTAGAAGAAGCCCTTTATTTGGATCAGTCTGTGGAGTGAGAGTGAGAGTGATAGAAGGGAAAAGAAGTATATCATATGTAGGTCTTGTAATCAACACTGTGCAAGCTTTAATTTGGACCAGACTTCCAATACTGGGAAATTCCCAAATATAGAAAGAAATAAACAAGCAAACAAAACTGAAGAACAAGGCATGAATTAATAATTATGGGGTTCTTCTGTTTTTATTTAGTTTTCTCGATCACCACTCTATCAAGACAGATATTCATAGGCCAGAACAGAGTTTCCTTTCTGTTCTTTTGCTCTATCATTATTTCCCCCCATATAAATTAATTACACACAACAAAATTTTAGTTTTCCTTCATATATATGATCTCATCATCATTGTTTCTCAACTCCAGAAATGTGCTAAACTTTGCTCTATATTGTCATGGTCTCAATAAAGTGAGCAATTAGCTTGATCTGAAAACAAGAAATCATAAAAATAAAAAGGAAAAAAAGGGGGAGAAAATGATAATTATATATGATATTAGAAGAGGAAAAGAAAGGAAATAAATAATTATAAAGAAGGGTAGGGTAGAAATGTAAAAGCAAGTGAATATATAGGTAGGGGAAAGAAATGAATGGATGTGGAGAGGATGATGGGTACAGGTGTTGATGGGAGAGAGCACGCGCCCCAAAAATTAAATGCAAAAGATGTCATGCTTTCTGGTTTCTCCAACTTTTTCTTCACTCTGTATCTTTCTCTGATCTCACACTTCGAAAGCTACATCATTTTTTCCCATTTCATTTACTATCATATATCCCTCCTCCTCCTCTTCTTCATAAATTCATATATACGCCATTAACAAAATTAATTCATAATGCGATTCCTTAATTTGTTTACTTCAATTTCATTCATATATGGATTAATGCATGCAGCATTCAGGAGTGAATGAATTATGAATATACATACAAGTTAAATTATTAGCTTCACACTCTTAATAATGCATGCGCTGAACAAGAGAAACTAATTTCGTAGCATGATCATATATTTGTCTGAGAGAGAGAGAGCGAGGAATATGAATGTGTTGTGTTGTGTTGGTTCATAGCTTGAAAAGAAGTAACTAGCTAGAATTAATAAACTTCAATTTTCACTAGAGTAAACATATAATATGATATATGAAAGATATACAAGTTTAACCATTCAATTTTTTAAAGTTTAATTTACATATTTTAGTTCTTGAAAGTCATCAAGTCATGGAGATAATTAATACAACTTAATCACTTAAGTCTATTATATAAGGATTAGCTCATAAATACAAAATGATTAAAATGTAGGTCAAAGTATTTTCGGTATCTTCAAACTATGGGATAAGTGTCACTTGTACCCCAATTTTTTTTATAATCAATTGTATCTCTAAAATTTCATAGTTAGCTCATTTATACTTCAATATCTAACACCATCGTCTAAATCGTTAACGAAAAATATTGACGTCACACATTAATATTGTTAGCATACAACTAAGACATATATAAGACACATTAGAAACTTAAGGGTGTGTTTGATCATATTTTAAAAAATATTTTTTTAAAAAAATGTTTAAAAACTTTTTTGAAATAGTTTTGGAAAAGGGAAATAGAAAACCAAAAAATTGTTTGAGAATTTGAAGGTATTCCTAAAAAAAAAATAGTTGTTAAAGATGGATTAGGGACTTTGTTGCATGAAAACTTACTCATGAGGGCTAAATCAAATGGAAACTTTCTCCACTGACCTGAACGAAAAGGGAAAACATTCAGCTTACATAAACTTGAATTTTTGCCAAGAGGAAATGAAGAGCAACTCACACAAAAAGGTTTATTACAAATTTGCCACCATATATGTTTTTTCCCTATATTTTTAGAGTTAACTAACTTATGATAATTTTCTTTGGCAAAAAAAAAAA
>QANZ01024407.1:144439-170889 GCA_003254925.1 Chamaecrista fasciculata | reverse complement strand
TTTTTTTTTTTTTTGGTGTCTATGAATTTTGCAATTGTGTCTAATTACTCATTGCTGCTAGGTCTCAATCACATAAGTGGACAGTCTATGTACGTGGGGCATCAAACGAAGACCTTGGGGTGGTGATTAAACGGGTCGTATTTCAATTGCATCCTAGTTTTAACAACCCCACAAGATCTGTTGAATCGCCGCCATTTGAATTATCTGAATGCGGTTGGGGTGAATTTGAAATAGCCATCACCCTCATTTTCCACAGTGATGTCTGCGATAAGCAGTTGGATTTGTGAGTTTCTATTTCTAAATTCCTGATACTCATGCTTGGTTAGTTAGTCCAGAAGTCGTCTTTTAAGTAATTATTGGATTTATTCTGTAGGTACCACCATTTGAAATTATATCCAGAGGATGAATCTGGTCCCCAGTCAACAAAGAAGCCTGTTGTTGTTGAATCTTACAATGAGATTGTTTTTCCTGATCCCTATGAGGGTTTTCTTGCTCGTGTGCAGAATCACCCTGCTGTTATTGTGCCTAGGCTTCCAGTGGGTTTTAATCTACCTAGTCCTGGTGAGTTTCTGAAAGTGCTGTTGTATACTATATACTATATTCCTTTAAGCTTTCTCTCTCTTAATTTTTATCCCTTTGCAGTACCAATTGAGACTACGAATGAAAAGGAGAGAGGTGATACCAAAGATCATCCTCTGAGCCAGTGGTTCATGAACTTTTCAGAGGCTGATGAGCTCTTAAAACTTGCAGCGGCTCGCCAGCAGGTTAAATTTACTTTGTTCTGTGATACTTCTTTATTCTGCATTACTTTTATGGATGTTTTGTGGCTTTCTTCTTCCCTTAGATAAAAAAGTTATGCTATGATAACAGATATTTATATGGAGAATTGTCAGTATTTGGGATGGGTGCCTTTTAATAATATGCTCTAAAAATGCTTTTATTGTCTGCATCATTGGTCCTACTGGCTAGTATTCTAGGAAGCTTTAATTAATTGATGAACTCTAATTAATGAAGTACGTGCTTCTTGCCTCTTTTTTCTTTTTATCCTCCTCTCTGCCTTGTACTGTTTGGGAAATGTATTAACTGAGCACCAAGTTTGCTGTGCCTGTTACAGTACTTGTGGACTTCTCTTTATTTCTATTGAAAATATTCATTTCTTCCATTTCCCATTTTTATCTACATGTGCTTAGTCTCAGTTTATTTTGTAAATGGGGTTTCTGAGCTGATTTGATTTTCAATGTGGTAGGTGCAAGCTCACATTGTTAAGCTGCGAAGACAGTTGAGTTTAATGGAGGGGCTGACTCCGCTGTCAAAACCAGGCTCTGGTTATGATTTATGAATGTACATGATTAATTCTTGTTGAACATCTCTGGAGTTACTATCCTTTTATAGGTTAGATTTTTTAAGATTAATTCTGCTTGATCAAGTATGTAAATATGCTTATCATCTCAACTCAACACGAAAGACTCTCACTGTAGATTGTGTTGAATCTTTCTATCTGTAGAAGGCAGGAGATTGGACTTGTAGTTTCAGGAATAGACATGGTACCTGTTGGCATAGTGTAAGGTAACAAATTAGGATGATCAAATTTAATATTAAGATGATGACTGAAGAAAGAGTTACTGCCATTAATTAGTTTGATTTACGGTTGTTACTAACCTGGTGAAGAATCATTAATCCATCTTCTCATTGTTACCAAAAAAAAAATCAATCTTCTCATTACATTCCTTTTATAATCAAAGTTTTAAAAACATTTAATCATTTATTTTTATGGTTTATGCGTCATTATTAATTACTTTGAATTATTTAATTAATCTTACAGAATTTTACCACTGTAACTGATGCTGACAAAACTCTGCTTGGCAAGTATACTAGAAATTTGATAGTTGAGAGCTAAAGCTTGATTAATAATTGGTCTAAATCCAAATCTTCACATGTTGGATTAATGCTTGTGCCTCCTATTAAGTCCTAACTCTTTTTTCTTTTTTTCCCATTTTTCTGAAGAAGACAAAAGTAGCATTGTCTACATTATACACATGTTTTGTCATTGGAAATGTCACCCATCTACAGACGCAAATATGCCTTGTTTTTCTTTTCACATTAATC
Source organism: Chamaecrista fasciculata (assembly GCA_003254925.1). Classification (NCBI taxonomy): domain Eukaryota; kingdom Viridiplantae; phylum Streptophyta; class Magnoliopsida; order Fabales; family Fabaceae; genus Chamaecrista; species Chamaecrista fasciculata. The sequence goes on along the minus strand of QANZ01024407.1, from coordinate 168,783 downwards.
TGATGCATTTATGATTTTATTCACATAAGAACAGAACACTCATGTATAAATATCACTCATGTATAAATATCAATGCAAATGTAATGTTCTCTTAATAACTTAATTAATCCCTTCGGATACGCAAACATGCCTATGTTAATTGATTAAGTATGCTTTTGTCAATTTTAGACAGCGATGAGCTCTCTCATTTTTATTTTTCTTCCTTTATATTTCTAAATCAACTTTTTGTGGTAACGTGCATTCATGAATTGGTTCGCATGGTTTCTTGGGCTCAATAGTATTTATACTCAAATGGTTTTAAATTGCTCTTCCTTCGAGTGAAATTCTAGTTAATTTAATATTATGTAAGTAAATCTGAACTATTCCAATTTTATCGGATGTCCCGAAGGGACGTAAATCTGAACAATTGAAATTTGTTAGTAACGTAAACAAAAGAAAGAGTAAATAACAATTTACTCCTTGGTGATTTGGCAAAAAAAGTAATATTATGTCTATGGGCTTCACATCTCATCACTCTTAGTAACAGCTCTAATTAAAGACTAAAATATTATTTACGCGAGAACTGAAACCATTAATACAATTACTCAACCTTTTGACTTTTACATGTTTATTTTTAAAGTATTAATAGAACAAATCACAAGAAATTAAATGAGCTATAGTATAAACTATAAATAATTAACATAATCTGCCTAAATAAAACAAAATAAATGACTATGTGTGAAGCATGATTTTAGTGGTTATGCCTTTGACCTAATTTAGTGGAAGAGGAGTGTTGCTATGCATCATTCTAGTGGACAGTGCCATATATGCATATGCGTTTGGTCATTGCAATACAAATTAAAATAATATCATTACAAATATTCTAAGTGAGAAAGTTGTAAACGCAGTATATACTATATAACTATATATTACACAGTAAACATATAAATTGATTCTTGAAATATATGAGTTGACATCTTAATTCTCCAAAATCTAGTTTACATGCTTTAGTATTTGAAAATCATAAAAAAAATCATGGAGACAATATAATACTTTAAACCATTAACCATATTTTATAGAGAGAAACTTATATAAAGACAATATGATTAAAATATACTGATTTCATAACTTCTAAGAATTATAGAATGTAAATTTGACTTTAAAATATTAAAATTATTAATTTGTATATTATGCCTACACAGACACGCACAAATTAAAATGGAAATGAATGCAAATAGAGTAGGTGAAAACAGATCATGTGATGTGGCCAAAAAAATGAATCTTTTTAGGACCTTGGAACATGGCAATAAGCCCATGTTTTAATATGGTCATACATACTAGTGGTTCTTATTTTCAGTTCATATTTTGATTATTTTCCTTCCATGCATGTTCATACTCAATCCTTATGTTCCAAACTTTCAGCAACGCCACATGGGTAGTTCGGTTATGTGAGACATTTTAAGGAACCAGCTAGAACATGAAGATCTCAAGAACTCTGTGACTATATCTATATTTTTTTTAACACCCAAGATGATTAGCTACAATAATAAATTATAGATAAATTATAGTTCTGCTAGATGGGTATTACAGTAAGATTTGCACTGAAATCAAATGTCTGGTAAATGGGGAGCTTGACATCTACAAGTAGCTACATTTGCCAGTATCTGTAGTTTCAGGTACACGTAAATATGACATTACTCTCAACCTTTCATTATGTGTTTGGTATTACACTTTACGTGTTTGATGAATTGTTTGACTATTAGGCAGAGAGATAGATATGATGGGCCACTGTCCCAATCCAGGGGAAAAAGTTATCAATGTGGGTGCAAATTCAATATCCCATTTAGCTTCTAATCAACATTATAATTTACAACTGATGATTGTATATTGGGAGCAATTGTCAATCCAAATTCCTAGAAACTAGAGTGTGATTGATTATAAAGCTTTTCGTTTCTATCATTTTTTCTTTCTTTTTGGATGCATTACTTACTACTGTCAATGACAATCTCTTTGCTTTGAGGGAAAATAAGCATATTTCTAGAAAAAACAAATGCAAAAAGTGTTAAGGCATGACTTTATTTGAAATACTTGCCAAATATTCGATTCATTAGTGGATTGGATTACTTTGACTGTACATCTATGCTGGCTCATTGCGGAGTATAGAAAGAACTTTGACAGTGAGGAAATAAATTTGATTAAAGTCAGTTTTCTTCCTCCTTGTTGAACATATTGTTAGATTAAACTAAAAAGCTTTTCTCTTTCTTTATGAAAGATAATTAATGAAATTTATACTATAATTCTGTCTTATATCAAAGATATGAAAATTGTGTCACGATGTACGTACAGAGTCAACAATAAATAAAAGGGACAAATTATGGGATGAAAGGAACTTTGCATTTGCCATGAACCAAGGGAATTAAGAAAATTCATTGATAAAGGAGAAAACAAAAAATGAACGATGTTGAAATAAAGGGACAAAACACAAATAAGAAATCGAAAAGGCAGAGGAAAACATGTTTTTGTGCCAAAGATTATTGCGTGTGTGATTAAAATTCTGCAAGTTCAAGTTAATCAGGACAAAACGACGAGTACCCAGTGCTTTCAGTTACTATCTAATATGGTAATCAATTCTCTCATCCTCTATTATTATGATGTGATGTATTTTTTATCTAGTTCATGTTTTAGAGTGATTTTAAGACTACTCTTTCACATTCTGTTTGTAACCCATATAGTATTTATCTCTTAATGTACTCTATCAAACAAATAAAATGCAGATACTATTCATTATACATTGAGCTAGATTACTTGGGTTTCTTATGCTCTTGAATGCTTTTTGAAAAATTAAGCTTTTTTTTAAGTTACTCTAAATATACATAGGGAGAAGATATGAAGAGTTCACAAATTTTGGGGACTTACTTTTTTTCAATGAGATCAGAACTTCTGTTTTCAAATGAATAAGGAGACAGAGATATGGGTCCGTTTGGTACCTAAATAGGTATGTAAAGTAAAGTGTTTTACAATGGAAAAATTATGAGGGAAAGGAAAGTAGTTGAGGGAATGTAAAGTAGGTAAAAATTTAAAGTGTTTGGTATAAAAAGTTGAGGGAGGGAAAGTAAAATAGATATAAAAAGAAAATGACAAAAATGTTCTTCCCACAATCACCAAAAAAATTACTTTTTTATTTACAAAAAGNTAAAGAAAAATGACCTATGTAATGTAAATGCCTTTACATTGTAATCCACTTTACATAGCTCAAATTGTCATACCAAACACCTGAAAATATTGGAATCCGTGCCTTTACTTTACATACTCCCACTTTACACCCTACCAAACGGACCATAGAGTTTTTCTATAACTCGAATTCTTTGTAGAATTGTCTATATAAAAAAAATTAGCATATTCTTTTAGACTCAACCTCATTGATTCGGATAATAATAAGATAATATTTCTGATATATTTTTAAAAAGGTTTAACCCTGAAATAATTTTTTTTGCATACAAACGTAACAAACTTCGTTCCAAAGTCCAAACTCAGACGTGATTTGGTCTAAAGTCACATCAAAACCATTTGGAGATTGTAACCAACTGGACAGCAGAACTGAATGTTCCTCTATCTGGACCACTGCTACAATTTCGTCCTTTTTAAGTTTATGACATCATTCTAATTTTAGCTAGACTTTGTTATTTTTTAACACGTTATTATACAGCAATATAGCCATTCACTTGTAAAGATATAGATAGAAAACAAAAAAGGAATTTATTCTTGCAACTGGATCACTTCTTATAATGCACAATAACAAAAAGTTACAGGTCTTAGATTTAGAAAAACTTAAACGCTGGTGTTTGGAGTGTGGAAGTACGTAATTGACAGTTATGTAATGTTTAAGTTTCAGTTTCTTGATCTAAATTTCATATCTTTTAAGTTTCAACCTCAAGTTTGGGTTGGTTAATGATGGTTGAACTTGCCAGCCACGTAAGCAATTTGTGTTGCATAGCAATTAGCATCTTCTCCACCTCTTGAGCAAAAGGGATGATTTCAGTGTAGTTCTTATACGGGTCATGTAAGGTTTTTGTTGGGAGATTTGTCTATTCCTGTCGATTGCAGAAACATAATATCACGAGGTTAAGATAAGAACACCAATTCAAGCAGTCACTAGCTACTATATCCAAATTATGATCTTTAAAACTAAGCCAGTACTCTAGTCATGTGAGTTTCTTGGTAGAAGCTGTTTCATTGAAAAATTTAAGGAGAACAGATATTTTAGCTTGGCCTTTGGGGTAATTATGATGAGGGTAATGAAATAATGGAAGAAAAGAGAGAAAGACAGAGAAACCTGGTGAATAATCTTGCAGGGTGGTGATATATAATAGAATGAGTGATTAATGGAGACAAAGGAAGTAGAAAATTTTATGCAAAAAAGGAGGACCCACATTGTCCATATGAGAAGCAGCAGGCAAGCGAAAGTCCAGTGGGGTTGGAACTTGCGTTCCAATGCAAACAGTTTGCCCCCACATCCACATGCTTCTGTTTTCTCACACTTGCCTCCCAAATCAAATGATAAATACCTCTCTTCTCTACTCCTTCCAATTCCATCTCACTTTCTCTTATTTCTCTCTCTAACTTAATTACTCTTTCTTTCTCTCTATCTCATAAACTCTCTCCCCGCCAACAAGATTCAAAAGTTCAATCATCATTCATGGCCATCAGAAAATCCAACAAGCTACCACAATCAGTGGTTCTGAAGCAGATCCTCAAGAGATGCTCAAGTTTTGGGAAGAAGCAGCAGGGTGGTTACAATGAAGTGAGTCTTCCTGATGATGTCCCAAAAGGCCATTTTGCAGTGTATGTTGGAGAAAACAGAACCAGATACATTATCCCAATCTCTTGGTTGGCTCACCCTCAGTTTCAGACTCTTCTCCAGAGAGCTGAGGAGGAGTTTGGGTTCAATCATGACATGGGTCTCACCATACCATGTGATGAAGTTGCTTTTCAGAATCTAACCTCAATGATCAGATAAGAAGCAACAAGTACCAGACTACAGTGGATTTGGATGTGGTTTGCAACAAAAAAAACCCATTCTATCAAGTGGTGGTTCTGACTAGGACATTGTAATTTGTATATAGATTGATGTCCATCAAGTTTTCTCTTTTTCTCTTTTTTGTTTTTTCCCCTCAGCAATGCCATTTGTATCCTTAATGGAAAGAGGATTTGTTGCTCTTGGGGGGCATTCTCCCCTTGAAATTTTTTCAAAACCCTTTCTGTAAACTAGAATTGGATTGCTGATCATTGTGATGCTTGGAAGAGTATTCAATGGAATGAAAGGCATTGTCTTAAGTAAAAGAATGAGTTTTTCTGTTCACCATTATAGATGTTATTGCTTAAGGATGAAGCCATGAAGGAAATAGTGGTAAACTAATACAGCTATCAGTGGAGTTTAAAAAAAAATAATCATTAATTGTCACCAAATATGTCATCAATGAGTATTTAAATATCAAAGAATCAACCTATTTTGTAATTAGTATTTTGTGATCAGGATGGTGCCAAAATCATCTTCATGCTGAAGTATTTTATTAGCATAAGGAAACGCAATGTGTACGGCATATTTACTAGTTAATGATAATCTGCAATTAAGTAGTGGAGGAGTTGGTTCAATTACTACTGGCCTCAGATTACGTGTTGCAATCAGTCATCTGCTATATATGTATAATTGATCATTGTGTCACGTCAATCTCCTAACGTTACACATTAGGCTACAATCATGAGGGTGAGGTAGATTTCTTCTCTTTCTGAATAAACAGCAGTTTCGTTCAGCAAATCAATCATCTGCAAATAGCCCAAGCATTGAAAGGAGAAACCATATTCATGTTTTGCCTTGCATGGGAAAATTTTCTCCTTACATGTTCCTTCGTCCTCTTGCTTCTTTGCTATCTCATCTTAGAATTTATAGAATCAAAATCCATAAATGACCATCCTCAATAATAATGTGTCATCAACTTTTTTGAGTACTTGTCCATACAATCACAAGTACTGAAACCCCCTTTTTCTGCTTTCATTTTTTTTTTCTTTTCCTCCTTCTCATTACATAATAATTCTATTGGATGACATAGGACTAGGACCCATATTGATGTGAAACTGTGCACTCAGTACTTGAAAAATGAAAACTCATCCATAATTGATGACAATAATCAAAATCAAGATCAGCCTCTCTCTCACAAAGGCAAACTTAATTCTCCCTCCAACTTTGCCCATTTGGTGCACATGCAAATGGGACCTCACTGTCCCTCCAATGGGGTCCCCCTACAATATTAATCCCTTAATGCTTTTGTCTTTTCCTTGCTTATCAGATAACATAGTCTAATTACATTAGCCACATAAACAAAGCAAGATGTTTTGCTTTATTCCTTTGATGATGTTAGGCTGCTTTTGCTATATATGGATGAAAGAAGTATAGTCTGTATCAAGTACTTGTATAAGACAAATCACTACACTTCAAATTAAACCCCCTTGTGCTAATGTGCTGTGTTGTCCATCCATGTGTGTCCCCACGTCTTGATGACTGACACGTGTCCTATATATTCAGTACTTGAATAGTTTAGAGCTTTGGATTCGGTTGTTAATACTTTCACTAATGTCGTTTAGGTGTCTACTCATTAAGATTTTGCTTTACCATTAATTTGATTGTGATCTTAGAGAGAAAAAGTAATGATTCAGATAAGAATTGCTAATGGTTTTCACGGAGATGATTGTTAATTCAGAGAAGAAAAGACAATGAAGTGAAAACTGAAAAGATAAAAACAGTACTTCACTGCAGATAAATTTGACCACTAAACTACTTATAGTCTCACATGTGAGAGTGAGACTATACGGAATCAATCCAATGATAGAGAAAAGCCATAAATAAAAACTATTGGCGCATTCTTTTCTGTTCTCTCTGTACTGCAAAGTTGATTGATTGATGAATTATTGGAGATAATCACGGATTTGTGTTTCTGCAATGTTCTGGTTAGATGAAATTAGCATTCTCTCTCACAAGACACACGTTAAATGTTTTGTATTTTATTATGGAAGTTTCTCTCAAGTCCATTCTATTAGGATGGTCAGTTATATGTATCCAAGTGTCATTAGTCTGCAAATTCAGTCATATTATGCTGAAAAAATTGGAAAAAAAGAAAAGAATTAAGAACCCACATGGCCCACAAATAAGTATAATTTATTTGCATGGTGTAGTTATCATAATTATTTCGGATAATTAAGCCCCACCAGAATTATTGTATGCATATTGTTAGGCAGCTTTATATATGTATGTCAAAATTTATTTTTCAGAAGCAAACTAGAAACACTTGTACTTTTTGTTTAAACCTAAAAACCCACTATCCATAAGATTAATGAGGAACACACAAGGTGTAGGACAGACATGTTGGGTTCATGAATACAGTACAAATTTCTGTTCTTCTCATCAGATCAAAACCAACAAAGCAATAACTTGTACCAAATACGAAAATTCTCAACCACTGCTATATTTTCTTAAATATCAACTTTGTCTCCCAAAATTCAAACTCAGTGTTCAACTTTGGCTTCTTAATTAATTTCATGATCTCACTGTTACACATAACTTGCTGTCTTCGTTATCCTTTGCCTTCATTTGCTTATGTTCGCATCCAAACGCGGATTTCAGAAATGATGGCCCTTCAATTCATCTTCCCATTTCAGTTTTTGCCTTTAATTAATTAGTTGACTTTCTGATTTGGGTCAAGCTCACAATCACAACACGTGCTTGTTTTAATGGGTTTAAACAAAGCTTGAATCTTTTTGTTCACGGAACCAAAGCTAGAGCTTGTGCTTCTGTCTCTTTATCATCTGCACATTAATTATGTTCATATCTAAAGTCAAAGCTCTGGTGGCTTCTGCATCCCTCACATTCAATTGAGCACTTAACCGTGCCACCACCAGCAAGTTAAAGCTTAAATGGCTTTAGAAACATATTTTATGTTACCTCCTTGTTAAGTTGATTATTGTACATCTTTTAAAGCTACAATCGATATAAACAAACCAACAAATAGACAAAAACAAAAAAGAACAAGAATCTTAAAGGAGCAGTCGTTAAAATATTGATGTATCAGAATGTGTTTTCTATTTATCGCCTAATGAAATCTTGGACTATTTTTGTTAGAGGACCGCCAAGCATGTGATTGTGAGGTAACGTTAGATTGCATTTGTAAATAATTGGATTTGGATCTCTCATGTTCAAAATTTTGTCATGTATTAGTGGTTCACTATATTTCACTTTTCCCTCCTCGTTTTCTTAAACAAATCATACAACAAGATTGAATCCAAATCTCATAAAACAGAAGGCAAGAAGGGGAGTGAGGATTAATATTGAATTATCTATATTGAGGATTACAAAGCAATACTCATGCTCTCAGTTTTTACTGCAAGGTTATAAAGCATCATCGGGGCGCTCCCTCTCTGATACATGGGAAAAACCGAATAGACTGCTAGTGTCTTGTCTTCTTTTTTCTTTTTCTTTTTCTTTTTGGTAAGAACAGGACAGTGTTCCTCAACTATTTATCAACTGTGTTAGACTTTGTTGGTAGTCTAGTATTCCCTTTTAAGGAAAAGGAAGAAGAGTTAGATTTGGTGACAACATAAGCTGGCTGACTTGAACTCATCGAAGAATTTAACGAAAAACATTCTTCACTGTCTGAGAGAGAGGACACAGTGGAACCAAAGTTCTGAGATGAAAATCCCTCACTTTCATAGGAGTTAGAGGAGCCATAGGAATATGACCAGCCATTACATGTTTTCAGCAACTTCTCATTCACTTGAAACTTTTTGCCATGATGAGATTGAGACTTGGTTATGTCCATCTGAGGGCACAACACTTGAAATTGCCGAGTTAGTAGATGCAAAGTTTCCTGACATTCTGCCAGCTTTTTCTCTGCAGCTGATAGCTCTGTATCCTGCTGCCATCAAGATAGTGCAAAAGAAGAATTCTCACATCAATTGTGGATTTACCAATATATTAACTTTCTTCCTATGTTACACTTACACGGGTACGGGTACAACTATTTTTTAAAATTATGGGATACGGGTAAGACAATATTTGTTTAAATATAGAACTGTAAGATATGAATTAGATAAAATTAGATAAAAATAAAATCATATTAGATAAAAAAAGTTATAATACAACAAAAATAAAATTAGATAAAAATAAAATCATATTTTACAAAAAAAAATATAAACTTTATATTTTATAATATTTAAAAAGTACTCAGGAGTATTCATGGTTTACGGGTACGGGTACGACACCATTTTTGAAGTCTCAGTGTTTCATAGCTTCTATCCTGATGTGATAGTAAGTACTAACATCACATTGAAATAGTATATCCTACATGAAGATTTATGCCAGTGTTTCGTAAAAACAATTCATTGTTTCACTATTTTTTACTTTAGAGAGTAGAACATGTATGATTTGCAAATTTCAAGCATACCTTCCTAGTACCGATGCCAAAATCTTCTACACAGTCTGAAGCACGCCCCAAGCACTTTGTATCCCTTCATGTGACAAACATAACGAAAATTCAGCAAGCATCACACATAAAACTCAGGAGTCAAGTCTCAAAAACTATTATTGATCTATAAAATAGCTATGCTATGTCATTGCTACTATAATTTTAAAATTGCAAATAAAATGTTAACAGAAAGCATTTCGGATAATGCTGGGATGGTAAATGATAATCAATAATATCTTGTTAGCCTATAATATGAACTGTATCTTGTTTTAAGGTACCAGAGCTAACCTTTGCATTTTCTCTTCAATTTCTTTGTAGCTTGACAAGGTGTTATGAAGAGACTGTTTTTGTTCAACAAGCTCATTCTTTAGTTCTCCGAGCCTTTCCTTCATGAACTTATTTTCACCTTCTAACTCCTCTACATGTAATTCAAGTGATTTGTAAGATTCTGTCATGCATTTCAGCTTAATCTCAGCCACACTGTACGATTTCTGAGATGAAGCCAATTGTACTTTCATTTCTTCTAGGAGCTTGTTGTATTCAGCATGTTCAACTGCCTTACCATCTTTTTCCAGCTCCGTTGATGCAAACTCTTCCAATGAAGACTCTGAATTTACTTTCCTTAGATAATTCAAGTGAAATTCAATAGTTTTGGCTAAAGCATGCGAAAGTTTGAGAACAAACTTCTCCAAACTTAATTTATTTGTCATGAATTGATTCAAAGAGGAAGAAAACTCTTCTAAGTTAACATCTAATTCATTTCCACCATGGCAATTTCCCAGGAGTCGAACAGCTTCTCTTCCCACTGTTAGTACATAATGGTGAATTGAAGAGACTGCAGCTGCCACATCTTGATGTTCTGTAAACCCAGAGCCAATGTCAACGTTGACAACTTCACCAATATCTAGAATGCATGATTTCTGATCATAAGAAGCATCATTAGGATTGGATTCCAGTATTGAAGGATAGCCGGAGCTAGCCGATTGCTTAGGAAGTAGATCTCCAGCTTTAAGAGCATCATCTGATTGTTTATTAACATTTCCTGATAGGCATGCCATTTTCTCCATCTCCAGAAAGTCATCCATCAATTCTAAGTTAGCAGATTTGGAAGTGATATCACCTCTCCTGATATCACAAAGGTCAGGATTTGAGGATGCATATGACTCAACAGGACTTTCTGGATCCTCAGACCTATCATCAGTGATGGAAGTAATACTTGGAGGATTCTTCAAACTTGATTTTTGGGAGCTTCTCTGTTGATTAAAAAACTGTATCTGAGCTTCTAAAATCTTAAGTTTGCTAACCGCCTTAACATACAACTTTCTCGAAGCTTGCAGCTCAGAATTACTCGTAGCCAATGCTTCTTTCAATGTCTTTTTTTCTTCTTCCAATGCCATCAGTTGTTTGGTAAGAAACTGAGATTCTTGCAGATTGTCATTTTTCATGAAAGGTTTTCTTAGATAGTTTTCACTATTGATTCCACCTGAACTTTCAACTTCAAGCTTCATTTGAGCCAATGCAGCAGGCCCGGGCAACTTTTTTCGCACCAGCCCACGAAGTTTCTGACATTCGGCTTCTAGCTTAGCAATCTTCTTAACATCCTCAATGTGTTGTCTGTTCAAAGCTTCTGATGATCTCACGCTAATATTCTTTTCTTCATTGCGGATATCAAGCTCATTTGAAACTACATGCATCTCATACTTCAATGATGTAATTTCCTTTTCATAAGACTGAATATTCTTCCTCAGAAGCTCAATCTCAGCCTCAGCTTGAGACTTTTCTTCTTTGACATTCATTAACCTATTTGAACTTTCCTGCAATGACCTCAAAAAGGCAGCCTTTTCGTTAGATGCTCGAAGAAGCCCTTGATCTAGCTTCTCTATCTTCTCTTCAAGATCACGCTTGATCTTCTCCCATTGCTTGGTTTTCATGAGAATCACATCTTGCAGTCTCTGCTCACTTTCTTTCTTTACATTTCTTATCTGCGTCATGCACTCTTTCAGAGCACCATCTAAGTGAGATGCTCGATCATCAACCGAAAGCTTCAAAAGAGTGATAGATTCAAGTTCACGTTTCAATGACACAACTTCTGCATCTGATTTCTCCCATCCTAAAGTACATTTGGATCATCATCATTGAGAGTAAAACAATCAAGGCTAAAATGCAGAATATCCCCTCTAAACTTTGAAAAGTCATGAAAGATCCCCCTGGACTATCAATTTTGTACAAATAACCACTTTTGTTAAAATTTTCATTGAACTTTTTTTTTAAGTTTCTTAGCTGCAATTAACTACCACAACAGTCAATTTTAAGTTTGGATCAATGTAAAATGTAACAATAATTATAAAATTATAAAGAAACTTGATTTTTTTTAATAAAACTCTTAACAAAAGGGGTTATAGGCACAAAATCAAAAGTTGAAGGTGTCTTTTGTTTTGGTCAAAGTTGAGAAAATATATTACCAGACACTGCTTCCTCAGCAACTTTTGCATGCTGTTTAACAAGATCATCCTTCTTATTTAATTCAGAATGAGCATCTGAAAGCCTTTCTTCCAAAGCCTTTACTTGTTCCTCCAAGGTTTTGACTTGACCTTCCAACTCAGACATGTGTGTATATGACTCCATCGGAATTTGGACATAGTTCTTGATTTTGCTCATGTCCTGTTAAGAAGATATATAAATATCAATAGAACATGCTACTAAATTTCCTTTTTTGAAACTTGAGAAAAGATGCATACCTGGTCTCCAAGACATGCTACAGAGGACAAGTTAGAATCAGAAGACTCAAAAGGAGCCACAGGTTTGTGAGCGTTTAAGTTCTTGTCAGATGATGACTTTTTCTTATTCCAGAGCCAGCCACGACGTTCCATATCAGAAAATTAAATTAATGACCTGCTCGAAGAAGAATGCATATATATTAACATTCAAATACTAATTACTTGTATGGTAATAAGATCATCAAACCAAATGAACCAGCTGATACTACGTCCTTAACTTAAAATTTTTTACAGATAACCTAACAACCTCAAATATAATATGCTTGTTTGCAAACACAAAGCTAAGCTAACATAGCAAACAAACTAATACTAACAATACTGCATGAACATCCTTTCACCAAGCACATTACTGAAAAGTATATATATATATATATATATAATTAAGTGCAGTGAGAAATTCAAAACTAGAGTAAGTTACCCGAATAGAAAAGGAAGCAGCTTTAGGAAGTTGTATGATGAAATTATGAAAACAACAAAAGCAGAAGCAAGAAGAAGTTGGAGGGTGATGAGCTTTAGTTGACAAGTTATGTTATGTGGAGTGAAGTAGGAACTGAAGGAGAGAGAGAGAGAGAGAGAGAGAGAGAGAGAGAAAGAGGGAAAAAACAAAAGGAGAGGAGCGTGTGTGTTGGGAGGTGGCCAAATCAAATGCGCGGCTTCAGGGTCGCTGTTTAAACGCTCCTCTGGCTCCACCACTTCTACATATTAGTTCCTTTTTCCATTAACAAATGCAAAACCAAAGAGAAGAAAAGGAAAAAAAAAATAATACTATGACGCCACTCGCCACACGTCAATGTCAATTTGTCAAAACTCAACAAGTGATAGTGATCTATATTCAAAATGATGATGCCAAATTTGTGTAGCTTCGTTGTCGTTTCGCCTGCAGATTACCTGTCGTTTTTGTGTTTAACATTTCACATTGCTCAATCACTCTTTTCTTTTGTTTTGTCTCTGTATTNGCTCAATCACTCTTTTGTTTTGTTTTGTCTCTGTATTGGTAAAGTATCACGGTAACTTGCTTGCACTACTTTTCTCTTGCCTAATGTTTGTACAATCTTCTATAAATATTTGTTATCCTTACCGTTCTATATTTTTATCAGTAAACTATCAAATCAATCCTCGAATTTTTGCTCGGTTACATATAAGCCTTTGAATTTAGCTAATAGACGAATAAGTCCTCGAATTTATTGAACGTTACACAAATTGGTCCATCCGTTAACCTGTCGTTCCAAAAAAACGTGAGGTGGCACGTTAAGTGCTGACGTGGCAGTCGAGTTAAACTCAAAAAAAAAAATGTCAACTGGGTAAATGTCGACACATCAACATTATTACTAAAAAAAAAGAAAATTCGTGTCCGAACAAATTGGTCCCTGACTTCAATTTTTATCCCATTATTTTCAATTCCCCCTATTTTTCATCATCTTCATTCATTTTAGTCCCAAATCCTCAAAAAAAAATTGTTAAGTGTCAAAAATTCTTTCAAACATTTTAATTTAGTCCTCAAAAGTATTAAAAACCCTAAAACCTAAACTCTAACCCCCAAACTCTAAATTCCTTTATTTTCAATTCCTCCTCTTTTTCATCATCTTCATTCATTTTAGTCCTAAATCCTCAATAAAATTTTAAAGTGTCCCAAAACTCTTCTAAACATTCCAATTTAGTCCTTAAAAGTATTAAAAACCCTAAACCCCAAACTCTAAACCCTAAAACTCTAAACCCCAAACTCTAAACCCCATTATTTTCAATTCCCCCCTCTTTTTCATCATCTTCATTCATTTTAGTCCCAAATCCATATCTGATTCCTGTTTTTTTCAAAGCCACGAGGCTTCTTCAAGATCCTCTTGAACGACTCTTGGATCAACACCGACCAGATTGTCTAATCGCAGGTATATTCTTCCCGTGGGCCACAGATTCCGCCGCAAAATTCGGGATTCCTAGGATCGTGTTCAACAGAGACGTTAAAGAAAAAGCAAACAGAGGAAAAGAAGCAACCATTGATGAACAAGAATGCTTGAAGTGGCTCGATTCGAAAGAACCCAATTCTGTCATTTACATCTGTTTCGGAAGCTTATTGAAATTTAATGATACTCAGCTCAAGGAAATAGCAATGGCTCTGGAGGCTTCANAAATCGAAAAATCCCATAGTACTACAAGAATATAAGTATTATGATTATTCCTAATCAAACATCTTTTTTTTTTTTTTCCTGTTGAGATCAAATCCTTTCTTAAAACTTATACATGCCATGATCTTAATTTCATTTCTTTATAATGCAAACCAAAGAATGTTTAGACAAAGAGCCAGTTTGACTAAGTTTTTTTTTCATATAAAAAGTACTTTTTTAATTAAAAAAAACTTTTATAAACATAAAATCTTGTTTGGGTAAATTTTTAAGAAAAATAAAAAGTTACAAAAAAAATTTAAAACATAATTTTTTTAAGAAGTTCAATTTTATAGCTTCCACTTAAAGCACTTGTAAAAGCTCTTCTTTTGGTTCATTTTATTAATTATAAGTACTTTTGTCAATTTATATCCAAATAACTTTAATAATTAAAAATACTAGTGCTTCACTCAAAAGAACTTTTAAAAAAAGTTTAATAAATAAAGTTTTTTTTTATAAGCTTATCCGAACGGACTTATAATTATGTATGGGCAAAATCACCCATTTCGTCCTCAAACTTAATAAAAATTGTCAATTTCATCCTCAATTTTGTCTTTTGACTAACTTCTTTTAATAAATTAACGACAAATTGCATCCTATTTTTCAATTTAAGTTAGAATTTGAGTATTATATATCTTTAGTCATATAAATAAATATAAATAAATTATGTGGTTAAAATTTGTAATGGGCCGACACCGACTCATATAAGTGTTTCCATAATTGTGTGTGGTTTTCTCCAATGGAACCCATGTCATATTTGAGTGGGCCTAACTCTGAAAGCCCTAGTTTTGGGCCTGAAACAAATCCTAACTTCAGAAATGAGAAGAGGCGACTCATTGCTCAGTTATACCTAGTAGTAGTAAGTAGTTGGTCAAGAAGAAGAAGAAGAAGAACTCGGCGGAATGGGACGAGTGATTCGAGCTCAGCGTAAGGGTGCTGGTTCCGTCTTCAAATCCCACACTCACCATCGCAAGGGCCCTGCTAGATTCAGAAGCCTCGATTTCGGAGAGCGCAATGGCTATCTGAAAGGCGTCGTCACCGACGTCATTCACGACCCTGGTCGTGGAGCCCCACTCGCCAAGGTCGCTTTCCGACACCCTTTCCGCTACAAGAAGCAGTGCGAGCTCTTTGTTGCCGCCGAGGGTATGTACACTGGTCAATTCATCTACTGCGGCAAGAAAGCCACCCTCGTCGTCGGTAACGTCCTCCCTATCAGATCCATTCCCGAAGGAGCTGTTATTTGCAACGTCGAGCACCACGTTGGTGACCGTGGCGTCTTCGCTAGGTGTTCTGGTGATTACGCTATTGTTATCAGCCACAACCCCGATAACGACACCTCTAGGTAAACTAACTAATTTGTTTTCTCAATTCTGTTTCCTCTAAGAAATTAATTGAGGGTTTTGAATGTAACAGGATCAAGCTTCCATCGGGGGCAAAGAAGATTGTTCCAAGTGGGTGTCGTGCGATGATTGGGCAGGTTGCGGGTGGGGGAAGAACAGAGAAGCCACTTTTGAAAGCAGGAAATGCGTATCACAAGTTCAGGGTGAAGAGAAATTGCTGGCCAAAGGTACGTGGTGTGGCTATGAACCCAGTAGAGCATCCTCACGGAGGAGGTAACCACCAGCATATTGGTCATGCTAGTACCGTCCGGCGTGATGCTCCTCCTGGCCAGAAGGTTGGTCTTATTGCTGCCAAGAGGACTGGTCGTCTTAGGGGTCAAGCTGCTGCTACTGCTGCTAAAGCTGATAAGACTGCTTAGACCACACTTTTACTTTTAGACTATCATTCATTCCATGTTTTCACTACTGTTTTCAGAACCATTTTTCCCCAACTAAACATATTGAGTTTTTGAATAGACAGCCTGTTATATTTGTTTAACATGCAATGGAAGTTTGCAGCTTATTCACTATGCCAATTCCGTATTGTCTTTACTCTTTACTAGCATCACATCTCCTCCTTTGCATTAACATGAATCAATTTTTTGAGTTGTGAACATGGATGGATTTTATTGAGGATTTAGTACTTCCTGGGTCATGTTTTATATTGTCAATCCTTCAACATTACATAACCAACAAAATAAGAATTCTGTTATGGTTAATGTCATTTCACTGACTTGCATATTTACAGTGCTTTATGCAAAAGAAAATAAACTCAAGCAGGTTGCCAGGTTGAAAATTTGTAGCAAGCATTTGTCTAATATTCACTATGCTAAGTATACAAATATTTTAACTCAGCAAAAACTCGTTCTTCGGTTAATTGGGAATATTGCTAATGAGGTGTTTTAGAGGTCAATTCTAACTACAAAAATAAATGGGTATGTAGTGCGAAGCTTTGCCCTCCAAAACTCCTAAAGCAAATTGAAGTAAAAATCTGAGTTTATTTATTTATTTCAAAGGCACATTTAAGGGAAATCTAGTTGGAGAAATCTTGGGAAGAAGTTCTTGTTTCATGCATCCACTGGTGTACTGTGCCTAGCTGAGACACTGTTATTTGTTTTTTGGAAACCTATGAACTATACATAAAAATAAACAGCTCGTCCAGCAAACATCCAAACTTTTTTTTTTGTGATAAACACGAAGTAGATGTCACTTATTAAGCTTTTGATATCATAGGCAAGAAATATGAAATTACGTTAATGTTATATTCGAGTTAGAAATTAGAAATCTAAATAATTTTTTATATATTTATTTTAATTATTCCGGTATAAAAATTTACTTTACATAGTTTTTCATTTGAACTTGATTTTGTTTATATAAATTTATTTTGATTCAGTATTATTCTCAAGATTTTAAAGTTGGTTTAAAATCATCCAACTGCTCTAAATATCATTATCTCTCTCCATGAGTCTTATAGTATAATACTATAATTTAACCAAAAGAATTGGGTAAAATTTTCAAAATTAAACGTGGACTTGGAATGAAATATTTTAATATTTTCAATGTATAGTTTGTTTGTAAAGTTGATATTTAAAGAAAAAAAGTCTCGTATATTAGATTATTTATTATTGAGTTTCTTGTTGTATCTTTTCTAATCTTTCTCTCACCTTATTATATATGAAATAAACTTCATATAAAAAATTAAACGAAGAAAGCACTAATTTTGTACCTAAATTTTATATCAATTGTCAATTTCGTCCCCAATATTTCACATTTTGGTCAATTTTATCATTTACTCTTACTTTAACCAAATATTAACAATAGAATCTACATGACTAATAATTTATAATGTAAAATTGATAGAAAAAGAAACTGAAATCCTAACTCAGATCGAAAAACATGATGCAATCTATCGTTAATTTATTAAAAAAGAGTTAGTCAAAAGAAAAAATTGATCAAAATATTAAACATTGAAGATGAAATTGACAGCAAAAAAGGATTGAGGACGAAATTGACAATTGGTATAAAATTTAGGGACGAAATTAGTACTTTTGCCAAAATTAAACTAAAGTAAAACCATCTTTTCCTTTTTACAATTTTACTACCATTATTGCTATAAATATCTTTTCTATTTTTTATCGGGTTTTTTTATTTGAATAATACAAACAAATTAATCATGTATCACTATACCCATAATTCGCTCCTCAGATTCTCATCGTTCTCGTTGAAGATCGAATCTGGCGAAGTAGGCAAATTTGACGACGAACGACCGAGGACGACCGACTCACCACTGCAACTCGAACGGAGAACCCACACTGGCAAAAAGGAAAACGCAGGAGAGAGAGACCAGAGAGAGAAATTGTGTGAAATAAACTAAAACCTCCCAATTATTTCTTCTTTCTTACATTTTGGTTCACAGTTCAGAGGAAGAAGGAAAGTGATGTAGAAGAAGATCTGCCATTGGTTGTTGATGATGTTGATTTTGTTGTTGAGAGGGTTTTTGATTTGTGGGGCTTGATTTTGGATAAATTTGGGGGTTTTGATATGTTTGTAGTGTACTTGAATGAAAATTTTCTGGTAGTTGAATATGGGAATTTTTTGATAAATCATATATGCTCATTTGTCCTTTGAGATTCTAAGGACTATTTTGATAAAGATCATAAATTTTGGGGATTAAAGTGTAATTAAATCAGGACCTATTGAAAAGAAATCTTATGAAAAGGAGAAATTTTTGTAATATTAGAATTCTATAGACCATTTTATAATTATTTTCAACTCAACAGTAAAATTACATAATGTACCCTTTAGTTTTTGTTTTCTTTATATTTTGATCCCTTTTAGCAAAGGAAAATGACTTAAATGCATAAGAGAAGACTTGTTGGGAGGTTTTTAACATTTTAAGGTGGTCACAATCACATTTGCCG
The DNA here is from genome assembly GCA_003254925.1 of Chamaecrista fasciculata. Classification (NCBI taxonomy): domain Eukaryota; kingdom Viridiplantae; phylum Streptophyta; class Magnoliopsida; order Fabales; family Fabaceae; genus Chamaecrista; species Chamaecrista fasciculata. Next base: position 150,059 of record QANZ01024407.1, on the reverse strand, counting down.
TTAAATCCTAACGGAAATAAAGCACAGGGGACCAATTTGCTAACGGAGCAAATCACATGGCACCAAACTGCAAAAAATTTTCTTTCAAAGTACCAAAGTGGAACCGCCCCTAACCACAGGGTACCAAACTGCAATTTACCCTTAAAAGAAGTATGATAATTGTTCTTATATTTCTTAAATGATAATTTATGTTATAAAAGTCATATAAATAGTTTGAATTTTTTTAAAAATATAACAAAGTTCATTTACTTTAATTTAATTAATTTTATTAAATAATATATTGTGAAAAATAATAATTTATTTAAATTAATTTTATTAGTTAAAATATTTAATTTTATTAATAGACAAGTTTTTATACATATTAGTTTTTATTATTAAAATTTACCAGATAAATATTTTATATTTTTTAATTAATTTATTGTAAATTTTATAATTATTATTCATTAAATAATTTTTTTTAATTTCTTAAAATAATATTTACATTTAATTAATCTTATATTTTAAAAAATTTAAACTTAACTTAATAATTAAAATATATAAATTAAATTTAATATTTAAAAAAAAATAAAAACCAAAAAATATTTTGGTCAATTTGAACAAAAAGTTTTTGGTCTCCGTGTAAGACATTCAAACCGTGTCTTACACGGTCTGAAACTGTGCAGTTTGCACAGTCTTCCCTGAAATAGCGCTGACTAGGCGCTGTTTTAGTGAAACTTTTTTTTGAAAAAAATAAGTTTTAAATTAGTCAGTGCCATGTGGCACCAACTGATTGGTCCGTCAGGTCTAAAATAGCATTGGGCCGGTGCGTATCCCATCTAGGTAAATAAGTAAAAAGAGTGGGGATATAGTGATACATAATTAATTTGTTTGTATTATTTAAATAAAAAAACCTTTTTATCGAGCATACGTGGAAGCATTGGAGGAGCCGATTAAGCATTTGAACTTGGTGATACGTGGCGCTAACAGAGCCAGGCCCTTCAAAGAATACAGGATGATCATTCAATCCTAATCGTAATCGTAGAAAAGGAGTGGAATTGACGTTCCAGATGCGCCTAATTATATGTATTCTTGGTTGCGTAGGACTGTATCTCACTCCTCTCTTAAGTTACCTCTCTAGTCTCTATGGTTTTATTTTGGTTAAATAGTCATTTTGTTCCTAAATGTATATTCTAATGTTCATATTGGTCCATTATGTTTCAAAATATTCAAATTGATCCTAAATATTGGCAACATGATTCATTTTAGTCCTAAATATTGGTAAAATATTTCATTTTGGTCCCAAATTAATGAATTTGGTCATTTCTCTCGTCTCTCATTTTAAGTTCGAATCACTTGTTAAGAGAAACTCGTAGCTCTGAATTCATCGCATTCGAATTTGAAACGAGATAGATATGATCAACTTTTCTTGTTTGACCGTGAAACGATCGGTCTACTTCTAGGGCCGATTTGATCTCGTTTGTTGACGACTCTAACTGGATAGGAAAAGTAGTCTTCAAGAATAATACGTAACTCTAAATTCATCATGTTTGAACTTTGAACTTGAGATAAGCCACAATAGTTTAGGACCAAAATGAAACATTATGCCAACATTTAGGACCAATTTCAATATTTTGAAACATAATGGACCAAAATGAACATTAAGACATACATTTAGGACCAAAATGAACTATTAAACTTTTTTTGGGGTGTTTCAGTGAGTCCTAATTTTTACCTCCTCACCAAGCAAGCCCACCACTATATAAAAGCGCAGCTTCCACAGAAGGAAGGTTTCTGCTCATCGAGTCGCCGATACTCTCTCTATCTATCTCTCTGCGACGCCGGAGATCCGAACTGCAAAATAGAGGCCGATCGGAAGAGGAAGAAAGCTTCGATCTCGGCGGCAGATCGAACCAAGAAAGAGAAGCACAAGAAGAAGGCGAAAATGTCTTCATCTCACAGGCAGGGTGGTGGTGGTGGTGAGGTTAGGGCTTCTCACATATTGATCAAGCATCAAGGTTCTAGACGCAAGGCTTCCTGGAAGGATCCAGAAGGTCTTGTTATCCAGAACACCACCAGGGACGCCGCCGTTTCCCAACTTAAGGCCCTCCGTGACGACATCCTTTCCGGCAAGGCCAAATTCGAAGATGTTGCTTCTCGTTACTCCGATTGCAGCTCTGCCAAGCGTGGCGGCGATCTTGGTCAGTACTATTTGTCTTTCTTTCCTCTCTGTTCGACCTTCTCTCACGATGATCTGCCACACAAACTATCGTCTTCTCTTGATTTTGTTTTTTCATATACGTCTTATTTTGATCCAAGTGAAATCAATTACTTGTCAACTGTATATTGGACATGTGCTTTTCTTGTTCTTGAACTGTGAATATTATGCGATCTTTTGGTTTCTATTTCCTCTGAAGTAATTGTGTTTTAGGGTTCTGATAAAACGTTTGCTTCTGCGGAATCAAATATGATTTTACTTTTCCTCTATCGGAGGGTTGCTCAATTGAACCCTAATAGTCATCATTTGTCTGCTAGCGTAATGAGGGTGGCCCATTACTGTTAGGGTCTTTTTAAAGAATTATACTAAGATATGGGTTGCAAGTTGAAGTGAACTAGTATCTGCTGTTCTTGATCAATTCCTGAATTTAAGCATTCTCCCTCTCTTATTTTTTAATGGAATTTTTCTATTGTTTGTAAAGAGATTGTAGTACTTGTTTTTCAGTATAATTAGCGACAATTTCCTCTCAAGGTATTTTATGGGGGGAGTGGTAGTCAATATAAAAAATTCAATTAATGACTAGGGCGCTCCAACTAGCTGGCTTGTATCAGAAGTTTTTTAGGGTCGAATCATCTTAATCATAATGCAGGGTCAGAGAAATAATAGGATTCTTTTTATAACTGAAAAGTGGGAATTGAGCTTCTTCTTTTCTTGAACTTCACATTTGAACGTTTTTTTTTTAAGAATAACATATGAACGTTAATTAGTAATTATCGGAAACAGCAAAGTGATTTTTTTTTTCCCTTGTTACTTGACAATCACAATGTTAGGTTGAACATGTCATTCCTAAACTCATTATTGCTCATTTGCTTGTATGGTGGCTGACGGTACAAGAGACTTGGTGGTATGAAGCTGTTCGTTAGCCAAGGCATTTTTATCCATTCACTTCTATTAAACAGAATAACAAGTCAGAAACTTTGATAAAGTTGTTTTCTGTCTCAATTTAAAATTTCTCTTTTACCTAGGACCGATGCTGTAAATGTCAGGACTGTCAAAAGTTGGGTTAAATGGAAGTCATGAGCTTTCTTTTACTATTCTAGTTTATAGATTTTCCTTCCCCCAACGCCGAAAAATATGGTTAGAAGATGAGTTCCTAATATTCAAGATTCTCACTTTTGGCTTGGTTTATTACGCTATGATTCCTTATAATGTTGCAAATAAAATTAAAATTGTTTTACAGAACTTCATACTTGAAACTTTCAAAGACATTCCAAGAAGTGCACGCTCCTTTTGAAGCTGCATGAAAATTACTGTTGCCTTCATTCTGTATTGACTTTAAATGCACCATTTAACTATATTTGTATTCAAATTAATTTATTGTTTTTAGATTTCTTTCTGAACATCTTCTGTCAAATACATTGGTGATTAATTTAATATAGAATAGAAGCGTTGCTTTTCTTAAATGAAGAAATCTTCCAAAGATCTTTTCTTGTGCTCTTTCCCTTTCTCCTGTCGTTTCTGTCTTTTGCTAAAATAGAGAATAGCATGCTCACTTATTACTTCTTCGGTGTCTTTATTTGCACCCTTCTCCATCGGATCACTCTTAATTTGATCAAAGTATATTGTATAATTTAGATCTCTTATCTTAAGTGAGTGTAAAGTCGATGAGGATCTTGTAAGTTTGTCAATGTAATCTTGCCTGAGCTTCTTTATCAAGGGTGTCCAGATCTAAAGCGATGCCTTTCATGTCACTGGACTATAGTGTCTATACATAAACCGGAAGAAGGCAGCTAGTAATTTGAGAAGCAAGTGTGTTTTTACAGATTTGTGACAACAAAGCAACGTTTGCATTGATGGGGTATACCTGTCCCGGCTTGTTAGTAGCTCTAGTCTATGTCGGTTGGCTTAGCGCCTATGGATTCTTGTTGATGAAATAATATTTTTAAATTTGCTTGATATAGTTACTGACTAATGTCATTGTCCTAATACCAAATGTCAAATGCTACCCAAGTACCAAAACAAAAGAGACAATTTAAGTTGTCCAACCGAAAATAATGCATCATCTGTTCCTGAAGATTAACAATGTTCTCGAAAACGCCTTTCCCAAACCCCCGAAATCTCTTCTATTTTATTTTCATCGTTACATAATAATATTCAGCAGTCACATGCATAATCTGAAATGAAATAAATGCTAAACTGTGTCCATGGCTTTGAATTACATGCTGTGTTATAAATTTTTAAAACTAATCAACTTGAATGCTAAATGTTGTCCATCCTGGCTGCAGGTCCTTTTGGTCGTGGGCAGATGCAGAAACCTTTTGAAGAAGCAACTTATGCTCTTAAAGTTGGTGAGGTTAGTGACATCGTGGATACTGACAGTGGAGCCCACATAATCTTGAGAACAGCTTGATTACACGAAGTTATTTTTTGGGTTCATTCACTTATTTGCGAGAACATAAATGAGGATTCATGTGATTCCGATTCATCTGAATTTTCATTAACCTGGTGATGTTTTAGACTTAGCAGAGCCGTGCGCTTTGAGTGATAATTTGTTTTCACTACAATTATAAACATGAAGTTGTATGCTTATAAGTTGATTGTTGAGTGATGACAATGGAACAATGTTTTGGTTCTGGTCTTGTCTTTACCTGCAACTTGTCTTGTGATAGTCTATATATGAATCATTTACATATTCCATGTATCATTGGAAGTACAAAATTGAAGTTTAGAAATGTTATAATATTTTCCAAAAAATATATAAAATATATTTTATAATATTTTAAAAGTAATTAAGAGCATCTACAGAATATAAGTATGAGTTTGTATCTGGTAGGGCATCATTTTTGAAGTAATCACGTTCACCACATCCACGTGTACACGAATATCTTACTATTTAGTGTACACTAATATCTTACTATGACATCTTAATCCAAAGAGTTCTCTTTTTTTTAAATGACATTCAAAATTATCTCATTTCAAATTCAAAGATTGTGTGTCTAAGAGTCGCGATTTTGCACCCTTATTTTTCCATGTTAATCAATTCCACGACAAAATTACTTTTGACGAGCTACAGGCATGTAAAATACAATACGGACCTGTTACAGGAATTTTATTGTTATCCATGACCTATCAGTTTTTTTTTTCTTTTAAATTACGCATTTTGAACAAATAAATTAGCATAGATTTTGAAGATATAATTTATGTGGACTTGAAGTAAGTTTACAAAAAAAATACCAATAATTAATTTATATAAACTATATTAAAGAAGATAATACCTATTATTATACCAAAAAAAAAAATCTAAAAATATGTCAGACCATCCCCAATACTACAATAGACTGGGTACAATAGCATGACATATATGCCTATAAGCATATTAAATTAAATAACCAAAAAAAGATTGTGCTATCGATTTCATTGTACTCC
>QANZ01024407.1:130690-144227 GCA_003254925.1 Chamaecrista fasciculata | reverse complement strand
ACTAGGGGCTTTGCGTGCCCTAACGGGCACGCAAATATGTATGTAAAATAAATAAGGGACTAAATTGTTAACTTAGTAAAGAAAGAGAGACTAAATAGTAAATTTTCTCTTATTTTTAATTTCATAGACTATAGTTTTAAACATGGACGACCAGAAAGGGGTGGAGCCATATAATATTAGATATAGTATAGATGTTGAAGATAATATCATTATAGCACAATATCATACATCAAAATTAAACTCCATTCCGGTTAAGGTTTTTTTTTTTTTGTGGTTTCAAACCGGATGGACCAGCCATGCATGTCCTTAAAACTTAAAAGCTCGATACTTGACCAACCTAAATGGGGTTGTATCGGAGATCTTAAATTAGTCATCCAAGCACTTCTTGCCAAACGCTATTTGCAGTAATTGGCTCATCCACAAATATTTCAAAGAATCAATGGGAACTCTGATCAAAGCTTTCACAATGAAAATAGTAATTTAGCCGAAGCTCATTTGCGTTGGACGCCAGGTTCTGTATCTCAAATTAAAACTGTTTCACATTTCTGCGCCAACCTCTCTCTTCTAATCCAATGTATCCACCTCTCTATATATGTCAAGGATATCTTCTCATTCCAGAGACGCATAGTAACTAGTAAGGATATTGCTATGGAGGTTCTGATTCAAGACATTCTCGGGTATTGCTAAATCAAATAGATGAAATCATGTTCGAATAGAGCTATAGTAAAAGAATTTTGCTAACCTTATAATCTCAGGACTCAAATAAGATTAGTAGATAGCTGTACAAGATATTCATATGGTTCATAAAGAAAAAAAAAAGGCTTAAGTGCACTTTTGGTCCCAATACTATGACTAAGGTTTCAATTTGGTCCCNGACCAAAAGTGCACTTAAGCCAAAAAAAAAAAGCTTAAAGGGTCATTTTTGGTTTTAAATGTATGTCTTTATATTCATTTTGGTCCTTTATGTTTCAAAAGATTCAAATTGGTCCTTAATATTAACAAAATTTTTCATTTTGATCACAAACTATTGAATATGGTCATATTTCTCTCGTTTCAAATTCGAATGTAACGAGTTCAGAACTATGCATTACTTTCGGGATTAAATCCTCTACATTTAAAGAGAAAAAAATGTGGATCTCATGAAATAATAAATATGTAGGGCACGCATGTTCTCTTTTTCTCTCTAACTCTACAAGAAATATGAAGAAGTGAAATGTACCACACGTTTTACAATTGAATAAGCGAAATTTGTTATATCTTTCTCTTTTCAAATATGAATGCAACGAGTTCAAAGCTACGAGTTACTCTTAATGAGTTTTTTCTTTACCAGTTAGGATGGTCAGCAAATGAAGTCAAAACGAACCCAAAAATAAGTATGGAACCAATTTTCCATGATTTGTTTACTTTTTTATCCCGACTCAATTTGACCTCATTTTTTTATGGTTTCAACTAGATAGAGAAAATACTTTTCAAAAACAACACTTAGCTCTAGACTTATCACATTCAAATTTTTAACGAGAGAAATATGGTCATATTCAATAGTTTGGGATCAAAATGAAACATTTTGTTATCATTTAAGACCAATATAAATCTTTTGAAACATAAAAACCAACATAAACATCAATATCTAAATTTAGGACCAAAGTAATTCTTTGACCAGGAAAAAAAAAAGTACGTAACACCATTCTATCTTAGATTGCTTTTCTCTCTCATTTAAGTATTATCTTAGGTTTTACTTGCTTCTCCAGTTCTCCGCTTTCTTTGTATGAAAAAGCTACTGCTAATAGAGTTCTATACTATGAGAAGTCTTGTGAATAAAGACACAATGCAAGACTCCTGATTTTTGGCAAAATAATTAAATAATTTATGGCACTCTCTGATGAACTTGGCGTGACATAAACTCGCAGTGTGTGAATTTACAGAACTCCATTTAATATTTTTTTTTATAGATAGATAAACTTTGATTCTTTGTAAAATTATATAAAAATCTCAAAACAAATCTGTCAGAGTACTCTAACCTCATATAGGTAAAATCTTACATAACATATATCGATATTATGGTCGAAAAAGTTTATATATAATTCTTTAATGTCAAGATTTGTGAATAATTTCAACATACGAAAGAGTGCGGATTTAAATAGTTTTGGTATTGAAATTTTTATACCATGTAACCATTATGTTCATATGCGTGTCTCATAAGGAAGTCTCGTTTTCTTCTTATTTTTTACGCCATCAATGTAAGACCTTTTTAGCATCTCTTGTTGTGCAATTACAAGTTAAGCATAACGTCTCCCACCCTTCCCGGGGCGGTTCCATCAATAATGAAGAATTTTCTAAACAAGAGATTCATTTAATATATATGTTTCCTTCTTTGTCATTGTTAAATTTCTTTTCTCTTCCCTTTTTCTTGTTTGATTTTTCTTTCTTTCTATTATGTATGAAGAAATTATGGCTGGCTGCCATCAATGGTGCTCCGATGGACTCCTTGGTTGGTCATCATTGACTTGATAAGGGAAGACTACAAAAGTCTCCACAAGCTGCAAAAAAAAATCAAAATATGAGCTGTCCATAACATTTTACTATCAATTCTCAATCTTTCTCTTTTCTCTTGGGACCCTGTCAAACCCATCAAACCTCCGACCCGAACCCCACTTCTCAGTGGTCCCCACCAATCCAAAATTATAACTTTTAGGAATCGCCAAACTCAGACATGTATTGAATGTGATGTCCTGCTTCTTACTCCCACTTTCCCTCTCCTTTCATCCCTTCTCCCTCCATCTCGCTCTCTGCAAATTCTGTACAGGGTGAAACATGATATAGGCTTCCATTTTCACCATTCTAAAAGACTGCTTAAGTTTATGTTCTACCCTTAATTTCTGGTCCTAGTTTAACTCTTTTCGCATTCTGGGACCCTAGGATATTGACAGATCCCCACTGAGTTGACATGTCATGTTGATAGGGACAATTGGAACCATTTCGACACCCCCTTGGGCTTTTAAAGTACATGCAGGGTCTCTGAATTTTGAAATTCACTTCCGGTTTAGTAGTGTTCTGTACCAGTTTCAAGTCTTGGTAGTTACCTTGACGGATACCTATTTGCGAGTCCTGCGTCTCTTGCATCTCATTAAAATCTGCACCATGTTGCCTAATGAGGTTCTTATAATAGCTGAGATCCTTCACAGTATGAGCTTCTTTCCCAGCAAAAGCTGGACCTGTACTAGGTGGTCGGTAAGCCATTGTACTAGAAGGGGTTCGCACCTGATTTGCCACTGCATGCAAATTCATACTAGTTGAAGGTAATGGCACTGTGCTGGGTTCACTAGTTCCTATGGAAGCGACTGATGCGGTTCGCTTTAACCCTGATGACATAGCAGCATCTTGATGAGGAGGTTGGGTACTTAAAGAAGGAAGCCCTCCATTTGAAAAATGATGGGTGTTTATGTTGACAGGCCTATGGAAATCAGTAGTAGTAGTAGTAATAGCATGAGATGAAAATGGAAGTGACAGTGTCGATGGCTTATCAAGTGTATGCAACAATGGAACTGATGAAGATGCTAGCTTCAACCCAGAATCAGGTGATAAACCCACTGTACTTGTGGGTGCAAGTGTGACCCCAGAAGTTAGCTTATCAGGATTAGGTGAGGACAATGGAACCGATGGGGTAGAACCCTTCAAACCAGAAGTGGTAAATGCAGTTTTATTGTGATCATTAATCAATTTCCCAATCATTAATGGATCATTAAATATTCTAACCAGCAGATTCATGTCAATCATGCTGCCTTGCTCATTATTCTTCATAATAGCAGAAACAACAGAAGAGGCTGCAGCAAGATCTGCATCCAAACCAGATGTCCCAGGTGATGCATGAGTGGGAGGGGTAATAGGCTGTGAACTTATGGGTGTTTTAGTTGCTGATACATATTGGTGGTGCAAGCTTTGTGGCTGCACAGAGGCAAAAGTAGTTGCAGGCAATTCAGGGTTGGTATCAGTAAGATCTTCTTCCTCAATAGGAACAAGAGGGACGAGAGGAGTGAGGTTATCATCATAATCTTCTTCCTCTACATCTAAGGAGACAGAAGGGCTACAAGCAAATGAAAATCGAGATTAGCAACAAAAAGAGAATGAAAGTAGCACAAGGAATTCTTAGTTGTTGTAATATTATACCTAGGAGGAATAGCAGAAGGGCGAGGATATACTGCTTCAAGCACTCTCATTTCTCGTAACTTTTGATTCTCTTTCTCCCTACTTTCTTCACCAGCAGCGACTAGCCATTTATGACTGAGAACAAACTGGTTTGAAAGAAAACAAACAAAATAAGTAAACAAAGAAAAATGAACCAACCAATTATACATCAAAATTTTAGACTTCGAAAACTTTAAAATAGATACCACAACAGAGGTCACTAGCAGTTGCAAAGCAAAGCAACAATCAATATACAGTGGAAGAATATTAAATATCATGTTCTATAGTAAATGCCTGATATTTCATTACCAAGGGAGGGGCTTTCCATTTTATCTGAGAAATGCGGGAGAGATCATCCTTTGATTTGTTCAAAAAATGATTGCCTTCAAACCCGGGAGGTAAATCATATGTTTCACAAGTACTTGAATGCAAAATAGATGATGCCTTTCCTTCAAGATGATCTTGAGATATCTGGCCAACTTTTGAAGGGCAATCCTCAGATAAGAACAACTTGACCTGTTACATCAATAACTCAATATTGTTATCAACAGACATAACAGAACCAAACTGCCACATAAAGGACTGTCAGAGGCATACATATTAGGGAACCAAACTTAACAAATTCCCAGCAACATACACTAAACTTAAACAAGAAAATAAACAAATACTGAGAAACATGACAAACTAAGTATGAACAACAACACCACAAGAAATTCCTTGGCCCCAAAAATAGATGACATATACTAAGGTGTTGAAAATCAGTTGAGCTAGCTGGGAAAGGAATTCCCCTAAAACCAGAATTCAAAGCAGCTACTGATAGTAACTATGGTTGAACTACACCTTTTTCTATTAACCCATTTACCTTAAGCAATGATTATAAAGTTATTACAATTAAAAAGTTATAAGAAGCTTTTTTAAACTTCAGTCTATTTATCAAGAAAAACAGATCATAAATCAGCAAAAGTATACAGCCTACATTCAAAAACTACAGGAACTTAATATAAGACAACAAATTTACCAATTTTGCCAGTCTGGCCGCTTTAACAACAACAACTATATAATCATATAACTTGAATATCAAAATCTTTACCACTTCACATAATGTTTCAACAGAGTTTACTAGACCATTCACTATCTGTTATCCTTTAAAAAATGTTAAATTTAGGTACCAATTTGCAACTCAATTAATTCAATAGTGCTTAGTCATTAATACAAGACTTTCAATCACTCAATAGTCAATTCAACAACTACAACAATAAAGGCTTTTTCTCATTAAATGGGGTCAACTATATGGATCAATTAAAACCATGCGTTACTGAGAAAAAAAAATCATCATTTTAAATATAGCAAAGGATGTTGTGTGTGTGTGTGCTTTTACATATATAAACAGAAAACAGAAGGAAAGAAAAATTATTCTTGACTTTCCGGTATATCACCTTAATCATGAAACTAACTATTTCTTTACAGTTTTTCATCATTTCATTAATAACTATATTATGTATGACTAAGTGAGGATCCTTATTCTCGCCCCAATTCACCATTTTCTGATTGGAAGAGACAAGCACATACATTGGTGGATATAATCCAAATTATATACATGGTCTGTAATTTTATTGTGTAACCTAACATATTACTAGCCACTGTATCACCCAACAATCATGTCATATATGACGACTCGAAGGTGAAGCTAATTTCCAGCGAAACCTCACTTTGGCAACAGCAGGGAACTAAAACTATTTAGAACGGGATTCAGAATTATAACTGTAAAGAAATAACCAGTCTTATTTAAACTGAATCCAAAAGAAGTGAAATCTTGATTTAATAGGATTTTCCCACCTTCCACAAGTAAGTCTTCTAGATGTCCAAATTGCATTACATATACATCACATTTCGCTGAACTATCTACCTACATTAATTCATTATTTTATATCATGCAAAACTAGCTTCAAATGATCTTTGCTTCCCATCTTCTGTACTAAGTTGATGGAAAACAGAACTTTCACTAGCAACCATTATAATTATTTTCCATAGTATGACAAGCAAACAAACAATAACTTAGCATAAATTCACATACGGAGAGTGAAACAATACTTATTTATATGAATGAACCATGGAAGTTGAATTCATATTAGAAATACTGAAATATCATTTGCTACTAATACCAAAAACAAAAAGGCCCATTTGGACATAATAAAGCATGAGAACTATGAGTTTTAGTATACAGTGATAATTTGAACTGTCCTACAACTTTGTACAAGTTATTTTTCATCATTGGCTCTACTTCAGTCACAACTTTAGCACAAAATATGTAAGTGATATATATTGGAAAATAACTTATGTTGCAGCAGAACCACCTAAACATGTAACAACAAAAAATAAAATTCTTAGGAGCAACAGTTTGGATATATTGAGTTCTTATCTTTTATGTTACTTCATTTGTGTTTGCTAAATGGCAGGCGAAAACATGAAGTAATATTTCTATAAACATTCGTGGAATTGCCCATTATTTTGTATGACAAGTGGTTGTGAAAGATAATAATATATTCTATGTTTAATATGATGACAATTTTTTTTCTTTTTGGCCAAATATATTGAGAACTTAATGTGTCAAAAAAATGTAGTAAGATTTTACAACAAAAAATCATCCCCTTGCACCATGAATCAATGGGGTATTACAAAGGTATAATATCTTAAATATATTATGAATAGACCCGTCATAGGAGGATAAGATCATGAGTATTTTAAATATTATATGAATTAATGAATTGATATCTGATTGATACTGCAATATATATGCCGTCTCAACTTAATTCATTGATATTTTGTACCATTTAAAGTTGACTTATTTCATGACATGATTACCAATGTGAAGAAAGTTGCAAAGGATGAAGTATTTTTCGAAAAGGAAGGTGAGGTAGGGGTTCGAGTACTTTGTAAGGACAACTAGCTTACAAAATTGCTGATTCCTCCTCAAATGACAGAACTTCCTACTCTAAAAAATTTTCAGCTTTTATGTCATCCTAATTAATGGCAATTGCATAGTTATATAACCCACTTCGGCCTACTTATTGTTAAGATGAACTCTACGGCGTCTATAATTCTTTAGGAATATTCAATTACTCGAATGATCTGCATCTACAGTATTTTGAAACAGATCCGAAAAGATCCAGCAGCAAGTGCATGCCACCTTTGATCACGGATCCAGATGAACATTTTCTTAATTACTTAATTACAGCAATAAATCTTGTCGTTTGATAAAATATTTTATATACTCTTCAGTTTTAGTGATAAATTATTGTGCCCAATTTTCACTGTAACAACAAAAGATATCTTCATAAAATGATTATACAAGGAGCTGTACTCTGTATATAGATCGCAAATTGTTGGATTCAAGATCTCGTAGAGTTATTTTTTTCTTTTTATCTCCATGGATTTTTTTTAACCATGTTAGTGGTGATGCCTGTTTCGTCGATAGCCATCAATAAATAAATCGTAAAAACCCAAAACAAGAAATTTAGGAGGGGAATTTGTCAGATGAGAAGAGAACCAGGAACAAAACGAGTAAACTTGGAGAGATCGGATCAGGTAGAACCGTAAAGGGTAACGGTTCACGAAGCGACCAAGAAATTGAAAACAATTATTTGCCCTAACGAATTAAATTTTGAAAAAAGGATGTTGCAGTTGTATACCTGACACAGATTAAATCCAGGAGCCCACGAAACCCTGTTCGATTTCCTTGCCCGCTTCATATTAAATCTCAGATTTTCTGCTTCAATTAGAACTTTAAGATTCAGAAATCAAAAAAGAACGAGGATCAAAGAAAAACAATCGGATTCGGAAATCGATTCAGAAAGAGTGAATTAGATGTCCTAATCGGCGACGAAAAGGAGAAGACGCCAGAAGAAGACCCTAAAATCAGAAAAACGCCAAACAAAAAAACAAGTCCCTTTCAGGGATCAAAAGCTGAGTTCGGCGGGTGGGGGAACAGAGGAGTTTATATAATAGAAGGCGATAAGAGAAGAGAGAAAGAGAGAGATATTTTGAAAATGAGAACCCTAGAAATTTCGAGGTGGGTTACGAGCAAAAAGGCGTAGAAATAGGAAATCTAATAACAGCGAAGATTCGTGGATCTGATGCAGTGACAGCACATCAAAGCAACACACACTCAGTATTGTATTGTATTGTGGTTACGTTTGCGTATGCGTCGGCGTTGCTAGCCTAGGCCCATCTCCAACTACTACTCTTCTTTTGGATCACACCATCCTCCCTTTTTTTCTTTTTTTTTTGGCTAAAGTATAATTTTGGTTCCATAACTTTGGAAAATGTTTCAATTTGGTTCTATAACTTTTTTTGTTACAATTTTGGTCCCATAAATTTGACAAAGATCTCAATTTGGTCTTAAAAATTTTTTGGTTGCAATTTTGGTCTCATAAATTTTGAAAATGTCTCACCGCTGGTCCCAAGCTGATTTCCATCTATTATATGCCATTAAATCCACTTCTTCCATATTTGTCACGTCATCATTCAACTCAGTATGTCAAATCATCTTTAACGATAGAAAATGGATAGAAATCATCAGCTTGGGACTAACGATGGGATGTTTCTAGAAGTTGTGGGACTAAAATTGCAACAAAAAAAATTATAAGACCGAATTGAGACCTTTGCCAAAGTTGTAGAACCAAAAGTACATTTTAGCCTTTTTTTTTTTCTTTATCTCAAATCTGACCCCTTCCTTTTTGGATCATATCATCTTCTCATCTCAACCATTGAATTCTACTATTTTTATTTTATAAAACAACTGAAATTCTTTTACTTTATATATGTATATCTATATACATATATTAGCTTTTTTGAATTAGTCTCTTTTAACTTTTTTGTTTAATTTAGTCACCTTTTTAATTTATTATTATTAATTAACAACTTTAATTGAATTGTTTTTAAATTTTCAGAGATGTCCACTACTAAAAATAATTTTATTTAAAATAGGTCGAAGGGTATTAGGGTAATTATGATCATAAATGTATGTCCTAATGTTTATTTTTGTCTTTTATATTTCAAAATGTTTAAATTGGTCCTAAATATTGACAAAATGTTTCATTTTGGTCCCAAACTATTGAATATAATCATGTTTCTCTCCTTTCAAGTTTCAGTGTAATGAGTTCTGAGTTATGTATTATTCTAAAAGAGTTTTTTTTTTATCTAGTTGGTGTCGTTAGCAAATAAAGTCAAATCAGTACCCGAAAGTATACCACTCGTTTTATGGTCAAACAAGTAAAATTGATTATATATCTCTCATTTCAAGTTTGAATGCGATAAATTCAGAGCTACAAGTCACTCTTAACAGGTCTTTTGAACTTGAAATGAGAAACGAGAAAATATGACCACATTCAATAATTTGAGACTAAAATGAAATATTTTTCCAATATTTATGACCAGTTTGAAAATTTTGAAACATAAATAACTAAAATGAACATTAGAGCATACATTTTATGACCAAAAGAACCTTTTGACCTTTAAAATATTATCACCAATGTTTTTAAAACCGAACCGGCCGAAATAGCGGTTCAAAGTTCAATAGTTCAACTGGGGTCGGACCATTAATAATTTAATAAATTTAAAATAATATATTTAATCTAATATAATAAAAATATACTAACAAATACTAAAAATATATAATAAACTTTTTAAACTTAAGCTTGATTGAGTAAGAAAGTGAGAATTAACAGGATAAAAGATCACATGTTGAAGTGAAAACTACTAAGTAGCTTATTATTATAAACTTGATAAGAAAAAAAAAACTTTAAAACAGCATCATTTTAATTATTAGAGAAAAAAAAAGAACAAAAAGAGTATGAACCGGTTCAACCCTAAAACTGTCCGGTTCAGGGCGATTTTTGACCGATTCTTAATCTAGGCAATGTTGTAAGTAAATATAAAGGCTAATTTACTATTCAATCTATCCAATTTTTACAACTATGATTACCACGCACTAAATATAAATATTTTTTCAATAAAGATCCAATCCTAATCATTTTTGAAACATACAACTCAGGGTCTGTTTGGGAGACTTTCAATTTTAATCCAATCTCATACAATCTTATCCAAATGGATGGGATGAGATTAATTTTTAATTGGATGAGATGAGATGATGTATTGGTGTTTGGGTGATTTTAGTGATAATGATGTTAAATAGGGTGTGAAATTATATAAAAGGGTATGTAATGATTGTGGTTGGTAGAAAAAAGTTGATGGATTTTTGTAATTTGTATAGGGGTAGAAATGGTAGGAAATAATGAGATGAGATTGAGATAATGAGATGAGATGAGATGAGATGAGATGATAGGTGTTCAATTTCCGTTAACGATGACGAAATGTCAATATAGATCTAAATCTAAATCCAAATAGATTTATACAAAAGTAGAAACATATTCTCTTTAAAAGAACATTCAACTTATATCATATTAATAATAGTAAATATTTGTTTTTTATATACAAATATAATATGTTAAAACTTTATGTTTTTAAAAAAATGTAAAATTATATCAACAAAATATTAAATGATACATCACTATTTGGGCGTACGCCTAAGTAGCTCTCGAACCGGGCCCCCTCTCCCCTCCAAACCTGTCAAGGCGCACTTGAGCCATTCGAGTGCCCTCCGAACATTAGAGGCGGCCGTGCTCCACCCTGTGTCACAGCGCGCGCCTCCAGACTAACACACGGTCACCCACGACTACCTTGTCCCGCAAACTTCGCTGAGGGAGATCGTGGGTCACGACCTTAGTCACACCCACGTTCTCCAGTCTCCTGGCGCCCGCCAAGCGAAACGACACGCAATCACCCACGATTGCCTTGCTCCGCAAATCTTAGTCTCCACCACCTCCGCTGGTGGAGATCGTGCCTGGCTACGTGGTGCGCCCCGCGCGCTGACCACCACTCTCCCCCTGCTCTATAAATAGAGCTCAACTCAACAGTCTAAGGTTAGCTACTCTTTACCTCTCATAATTCTCTTACTCTCATATCCTTCACATACTAACTTGAGCGTCGGAGTATTCTTCGCAGGGCCCCCTGTGAAGTTCTTGCAGATACTTGGACGATCACTTGCTCTCGCAACCTACATCTGTTGAACTAGGTAAGTGCAACCCATTTTCTAGTTTATCATTAAATATTTCATAAATATATAAATAATATAATAGTATATTTATATTTGTATTTTTTGATAGATATAGATTAAGACAATTGATGAAAATATTTTTTATATTAATAAAAAATAAATTATTTTAAATTTCTTCTTAATATAGATGGAAATTTAATCGTCCTTGTTCAAAATTGTGATTAATTTTAATATTTATTTATCTAAATTTAAATTAAAAATCATAATACTCTAGTCATGTATTATATTCACGAAGTCATAGCATTCTTAATTCTTGGAGTGGTCAGTGGTTTAGGCCAATCCGCAAGTTTAGGTTGGGCTGCGAGTTTCAGAATTATGAGCCCGCTCGACCCGACCCAACTCAATTCGCGAATCCGTCATTTATTTATTTTAATATATAAATAAATAATAGTTAATATAATTATACAATGTATATAACTCTTGAACTATTTTTTCCTTTTACCCTTAACGTTGTATTAGTGACTTCACTTTCAATTAATCGAGTTTAACTTGTATACGCCAACTTTAACTTCTTTAGATGAGTATATATGACTTCCAATCATATTAATCATTCATGAATCATGATAATAAGACATTTTTTTTTCATCAAAATTCCATATGAAAAAATAAAAGATAAAAAAATTGTAAAGTCAAATATATTTGAAAAAAAAATTGTTTGCAAATTGGAATAGGCCAGCCCATCAGCTCGTCCCGCTGCTATTTAATTTGAGCTAAAATATTTTTTTTCTCAAAACTCAACCCAAACCAACCCGCCCTCAGATAAATTTCAACTCAAAACCAATCCGCTCTAAACCCAACTCAAATCACCCGGCGAACACCCTACCTAATCCCATCCATTTATGAGATTTGTATTCATTTAGTCATTTCCTCTTTTATTTTTTCCTTTATAAATAATTAAATAAAGATGAAATCCGAGTTGGAGAAACGAGACAGAATAAACAAGGTCCTTGTGTAACTTTTAAGTTGTAAACTTCTCCCACAACTTTTCTCTTAAAAAAAATTGTTTTTTATCTATATAAAAGGATAATTTTGATAATTCAAAATTACTCTCTCCTTAGATAATAATATAATTTACTCTTTTATATTTTTATAGTATTAGAAGTTGTATTTCTTTTTGTTGAAATATGTCACTACTCCTTATCTTTCTAAATGTATGGAGACACAACTACTTTATGCATTTTTTGGTGTATGAGAAATTTTGATAAGTTTTTACATGTTTGACCATAACGAAAATTGTTCACAAGCGTGTTGTTGGTTGCCATTTTGTGACTCTTTTTGTTTTTTTGTAGATTTTCTTATCCTGTTGTAATTTGATTGGCGAAAACAGATTCGTGAAGGATGTGTCTCATTGGTTATTCCCATTCCCTTTCTTGGTTTTTTAGTATTTTCACGGTTAACTTCTTCAATGACATTAAACGCTTCAAAAGTTAGATGATCGTCTCTTTTTATTCTTTTTTGTAATGAAAAAAAAAACTTCTTTCTTTCTCTACCAAAAAAAAAGTTGAAGTTGTGAGCAGAGTCATGTCATCGCTCATCACTAATTGAGAGTTTTTAGAAAAGTGGAGTGAGAAATGATGGGATGTGATGGGGTGAGTTAGATGAACCATCTCATTAATTGGGAGTTCAATAAAAATAAATAATGGTAAACAATTTTCCATTGATTGGATATTATAATAGGAGTGGCTAACTAAGAATGATCAAAGTTCTCAATATTAACCTTATAAAGAGAAATAATATATGTATATCTTAGGATGGTTTACTCACCTCATTCACTAATTAAACTTGCAATCAATGGTTTAAACTCCCAAAACACCCCACTTCACACCGTACCATTTCTAGACCATCCTCCCTTCACACCGTACCATTTCTAGACCATCCTCCCGATCAACTTCAATATTTGCTCAAAAAGATTAACAACTAATAATATTAAGTGATTAATTCAATACAAAAACTAGATGGAGTCATGGACTGCATATCAATCACGAAAATAAGTGTGTTTGGTTTAGAAAAATGTTTTTTTTGTTTTTATTTTTGATTTCTATTTAAATAAACATATAAAATAAATATTTATATATATTTACAAATATATAAATATATAAAGTATTATATATATGTAGGGGTTGGGGACATAAACATAATTAGAAAATGGATCACTTAAACTATACTGACTGAAATATAGCT
>QANZ01024407.1:109486-120453 GCA_003254925.1 Chamaecrista fasciculata | reverse complement strand
TCGCCGCCGCTTTGGTCGTTCAACTCTGGCTGAGGATCCCAACGACTTCGTCGACGCCTTCTGCTTGAAGTCTCTTCTTCCCCACCAGATTGGTCCGTGTCAGTACCACTCTTTGTATATTTTGTGGTTGGGTATAGATAAGTTTTAATATGTTGCATATAGATCCTATTTCAGTCCACTTCATCTTATTTTGTCACATCATGATCCTAGTTACTATGCCACGTCCTTAACGGCTAAATATGGATGGAATTCACCAAGGGACTAACGGTGGAACCTTTTGAGAAGTTATGAGACCAAAATTGCAACAAAAAAAGTTATGTAACCAAAATGAAACCTTCGTCATAGTTATGGGAACAAAATTGCAACAAAAAAAGTTATGGGACCAAAATGAAACCTTTGTCATAGTTTTGGGACCAAAAGTGCACTTAAGCCTATATTTTATTCTAGAATTTAATAGTATTGAAACGACGCCGTCTGACTATCTTCTTCCCGAGGTCCAGAGAAACACACCCAACACTACATATAGGGCATTTCTGCGCTGACAGGCATGGTGTAAATCGGAAGTTCATCGGCCGCTGTAAAACTCATCATACACATACTACGGCAGGAGAGAGTATTAGGGATTTACAAGTTTCAGAAATTGGGAAGCACCGCCTTCAAATCCACATAAATTACTTCTGTATCTTAGATTCATCATGCGAACCAGAAATGCTGATTCTTCCAAAGCACCAGCAGCTAGGAGGGCTCCATCGACGAGAAAATCCGCTTCAAAAAGCCCAGCAACCCCCCAATCAACCCCGCCACAGCGCACGTCTACCATCAGAACGAGGCAGTCAAAGAAGAACGAGGCCTCGCCCGTAGAGAACACAAGCTTCGATGACAAACCGGAGCAATCATCTGGTATAATTTTCTTTCCCCTACTTTTTGTTAACATTTTTTTTTGTTGAAATATAAATGTTTGGAAGGAGTTTGGGGATTAAGGATTTCTTTATTGGGATGGGAAGCCGCAAAAATGTTTCGACTTAAGCAAAACAGAAAGACAAATCTGCATGTCGACCCTTTACAAGATTTTATTCATGGAAGATTGTGGATGCTTGGCTTTTGTAGTTATATTTGGGCGAGAAATTATAATACCTCGATTGAGATTCTAAGTATTTGATTCGAACGCTGTTTCTTTTCAAGCAGTTAAGCATTATTTTCCGTTTTTACAATCTTCGTGTTAAAACATATATGAATAAAATCTTAAATATTCTAACAAACATTGACTATAAAAGATAATGGATAAAAGATAATAGATAAAAATATTATCCTAAATATTCTAACAAAACTAACTAAAAGATAATGGATAAAAGATGCAAGGAATACTTCGTAACACTCCTATTATACACGGAATGCATAATAGCTGGTGAATTGATTTTTCTACCGCTATGATTATGGTCATCAGACCTATGCATACATATAAATATGTATAAGTATTATCTAGTTTTCAACATTTTATCCAGGCACTCCTTAAATTATATATGCAATATATCTAGAAAGTTTAGCAACTTTTACCTTATGCCCTCAATTTGTGACAGAGGAGGCAAAAGCAGCGACTGGATCTTCTCAGGTGACATCAGATGCAAAAGTTGCTACACCTGCAAAGTCCACGCTAAAGAGGGGGAGACCTAGGAAAGCAGTTTCCACCCGGAAACAGGGAGAACAATTAGAGGCAATAGCTGATGAAACTGCAATAGTGGAGAATGTTATTGTAGCAGAGAAATTGGAGGAGCCTCAAAATCTTGAAATAGTCAAAACAAATGAAAGAGAAATTGAACAAGTGGGGCAACAGGGTGGATTTGTTGGACAATCTGCAGGGAATGAACAACAGCCCATGGATGGGTATGAGCCTGTTCTCGAAAGTGCTTGTGAATCTGTAGAAAAGGAAAGAGACATGATGGAAGTTGAAGTATCTACCTCTCAAGATGTCACTATTTCATTTAATCAAGAAGAACCTACAATCTTGGAGCTCACTAACTCTCTAGTGAATGGAGATTCCACTGGCCCAGTACAGGGAGAACAAGAAAAGGAAGAGAATGGAGAAAAAGCATCAGAAAAATCAATAGAAGAGGAGACAAAAGGAAAGGAAGAGCATGGAGAAAAAGCATCAGAAAAATCAATAGAAGAGGAGACAAAAGGAAAGGAAGAGCATGGAGAAAAAGCATCAGAAATATCAATAGAAGAGGAGACAGAAGGAAAGGAAGAGCTTGGAGAAAAAGCATCAGAAAAATCAATAGAAGAGGAGACAGATGGGAAGGAAGAGCATGTAGAAAAAGCATCAGAAAAATCAATAGAAGAGGAGACAGAAAGGAAGGAAGAACATGGAGAAAAAGCATCGGAAAAATCAATAGAAGAGGAGATAGAAGGAAAGGAAGAACATGGAGAAAAAGCATCAGAAAAATCAATAGAAGAGGAGACAGAAGAAAAGGAAGAACATGGAGAAAAAGCACCAGAAAATCCAATAAAAGAGGAGACAGAAGAAAGGGAAGAGCATGGAGAAAAAGCATCAGAAAAATCAATAGAGGAGGAGAAAGATGGTATTGAACGTAAAGAGCAATCCATTACTGATGCTGTCAGCATGGAAATGAAAGACCAGGGAGAGCAAGGAAGGGAAGAGAATGGAGACAAAGTATTGGAAAAATCAATAGTAGATGGAGAAAAGGCATCAGAAATATCAATGGATGTGGATGGAGAAAAACCATTGGAAAAATCAGAAGTGGAGTCAGATAATGTTATACATAACAAGGAATCTTATGATGATTCTGTGGGGAAACAAATGAAACACCAGTCCCAGGAAGATGATGTTAAACCTGAAAAAGAGAATCTTGCTGGAAATCAAGGAAATCAGGTTTGCAGTGAAAAACTGGATCTTGGAGAACAAGGGGAGGAGGAGTTTGGTGAGGATGATCCTAAGGAACATCATGAAGAAACTGAGACATTGGAGGAGGAGCACAGGGAATGGACAGCTATTGCAAAGGAGCGGACAATTAAGAAAGAACATGAGATATTTGTTGGTGGGCTTGATCGTGATGCTACAGAGGAAGATTTGAAAAAGGTTTTTGAAAAGATTGGGGAGGTAGTTGAAGTCAGGTTGCATAAAAATTCTTCAACAAACAAAAATAAGGGCTATGCGTTTGTAAAGTTTTCTTGTAAGGAACATGCAAAGAAAGCTTTATCAGAAATGAAGAACCCTATTGTATGTTTACGTCTTTCTCATTGTTAACTCCTTTGTTTTTACTTTCTTTCTTCTTGTATGCTTGTCTTAACTCTCGTTGTTTGCAGATATGTGGTAAGCGATGTGGCACTGCACCCAGTGAAGATAATGACACATTATTCTTGGGAAACATATGCAATACATGGACCAAAGAAGCTGTTAGTGTCTTCCACTTAGTTCTGTTTAGTGTAAGTTAATTTTTCTGGCTTGTTTGCTCATTCTCTGTCAGATATGGGTTGCAGATAAAACAGAAGTTGAAGGATTATGGTATTGAGGGTGTTGAAAACATTACACTTGTCCCAGATGTTCTACATGTGGGATTAAGTCGGGGCTTTGCATTCCTTGAATTCTCTTGTCATGCTGATGCCATGCTTGCATATAAGAGGCTTCAGAAGCCTGATGTCATATTTGGCCATGCTGAGCGAACTGCTAAAGTAGCCTTTGCTGAACCTGTACGTGAGCCGGACCCAGCGATAATGGCACAAGTGAAGTCTGTTTTTGTTGATGGTCTCCCTCCTCACTGGGATGAAGCCTGCATTAGGGAGCATTTTAAAGGTTATGGTGAAATTGTACGAGTTGTACTAGCCCGGAATATGTCCACTGCTAAGAGAAAAGATTTTGGATTTGTTGATTTTTCTACCCACGAAGCTGCTGTAGCTTGTGTTGATGGTGTAAATAGTTCAGAATTTGTCGATGGGACATCAAAGGTATATCATCTAGTTGGGTTCTTGGGGCATGGTTTTACTCATATATTGCAGAATTATTTTCCACCCCTACTTTGCTTCCTGCCCAATAAAATAATTTTCCTGTTCTAAGGGGTCTTGTTTCAGTCTTATTACTTAAGTTGCATTGTTCTTAATAGACAGAAAAATTGAACAGAGGTCCCTAGTGGATGATCTCCCACCCTCTCTCCCCCATCTTCTTGCTAGCTCTGAACCTTAATTTTTGTTACCTTCTGGTCTATTAGCCACTTCATTTTTTTTTCCCTTGTAGCCCAAGTGGCGCACTATACTGGGCTTTCAATTGAGTTAAATAAGAGGGCTTGAGGGTTGATTGCTTATTTTTTGCTCGAAGATTACATTTGGTCTGACAATTAGATGGCTCATAATTTTCCATGTTTTTCAGACAAAAGTGAGAGTAAGGCTTTCAAATCCATTGCCCAAAACACAGGCTGTCAAGGGTGGAATGTGTGGTGGGTTCCGAATTGGTCAAGCTAGGACTGAAACCCATCCGAGATCTGGTAGTTTTGTCATTCCTGTTAAATTTAATCTGCAATTACCTTGGTACATCTTTCTGATTTTAATTACAACTGCAATAGGAAGGGGTATTGCACGGGGAGGGCAAGCCTTCAACCGGGGAAATTTTAGCAGGGATCGAAGTTTCTTTCATGGAGGACGTGGTCAAATGGGAAGAATGGGTTTCCGGAATGACCTTGATGTTAATAATACATATCCAGATTTTCATCAAAGGCAATTTGGTTTTCGAGGTTGTTTCCTTATGTTTTTGTTTGTTTTCTTTGTAACTGTTAAATTACTTTCTGCATGTCTATGCATTATGCCAGATTATAAGTTTATAACCATATTTCTTCTTTAACTTATAACTAATACTAGTTATTTAAATTTTTTCTTTAAATCATTATATTGTAAAGCAGGGGAAAGGATGGGGCCTTTGAGGGGTGGGCATTTTGCAGGTGGCCAAGCTGCCGCCATGGCTGCTGGTCCATCTGGACCTTATGTTGATAGACCCTGGTTTGGGGCCCCTGAGAGAGGCCCTGGTGAGCCCATGCCCCCCAGAATGCCCTTCTCCCCAGAAGGACAGTTTGACAGGCCCTTTATGGGAAGGCATTTTGATGACCCATATCGTTTTGATGAGAATGTGCATGGCGTGAAACGGCCATTTCATATGACTGTAAGATCACTTTTAAATTTTCTCAACCTATTTGCTTTTCTGGATTGTTTTTTGAAAGAATCCACATTGGCTTATTTGAATATTAAATTACTTGAACTTGTATTTCTATCGTTTAGGACCCAGATCCTAATTATATGGGGCCTGTTAGATTCCGTCCCCGATTGGATTATACAGATCCGGCAGTATTTCAAGCAAGTCGCTACCATGGTATGGACTTCCACTCTTCTTGTTTATATATCTTTCTTAATATAGGGTTTGTTGTCTTGACTCTTTATGACTCTTTTTTATCTGTAGATTCTGCTGGGGCTGGCAGCGGACAGTACTCACGAGATTATTATGGCCCTGATGTGAGTGAACATTGATCATCTATTTTATAATTCGTATGGTTAAACCAAAGTTTCTTTGATGTATTATGGTATTTTATGTTGCAGTATGGTAGAGGTCCACACACATCTTTTTATGGGGGAAACAACTCATATGGGCGTGGATACCACTACTAAGAATCTTTCGGTAAAGATTATTTCACCGGATTTGTGTTCTTTTATGCAACAGTGACCTTTCGTCTTCTAATGTGTCATGGGTCCTTGATTATGTTTAGGTGAGCCTGGAAACGCAGGATGGGCTTCTCAAATTATGAGCACGTTTGTGGTTTGCAGTCTGCATAAAATCTTGAAGTTGCATATTTCTTTTGTCTTCACCCTGCTCATGTTCAGATTAGAGCTTTTTGGTTTTTATTTCATCTAGTAGATCAAAGGTAAAAAACATAGCCTAGGTTATTTATGTGTATTTTGTAGGGTAGGTTGTGCATCAGGTTCCTGGGCTGAGATATCGATATGTTTCTGTATGGAGAGTGAACTGGACCTTCTCTTTGGGATGGTGAGATAAGGGACTTGTATTTGGAGATGCTTTGATGAATGTACCATATACATATGACTGATTTAGTGTGACACTGATGATCAAAAAGTGTCTAGGACAAATGGAACCAAAGATTTTTCAGGTGAAAGATTTATCTTATGACAATTTAATGGGCAGGTATGATTTATGAATATGCATATGGAGGCTTTTGTGGTTTTCAGGAAGGGTTTCTAGTGTTAAGTTCAATTACAACCTACTTGCATGATTAGGAGCTATAATGGAGGGGGATTCTTATCTTCGAGAAATTAGCTGGGAGAATATGGTCTAAATGCAGTGAGAAGGTTTCCTGCCTCAATTTGGAACGGCTATTGTGTATGTTGTTATGGAGCAAACAATCAATTAGATTGATTTATGTCCTGAAACTCGCTCATTGTTAGTTGGGTTATCTTGGAGGAGGTCCATGTTTCAATGTAATATGTGGTTCTAGTTGAGAATAAAAAAGCACATCCGTTCTAGAGTGAGGAGTATCTGATGTTATGGACTGTGGACTTCTAAGAAAGAAGTGGCGATCTTGTTTAAATAATTGTTGAATATTTTCTTGACTTGATCTTTGAAACATTACCGAGAAGTGAATGGAGAGAGGGTGGGAGATCATCCCCTAGGGACGTCTTTTCAAATTTTCTGTCTATTAAGAACAATGCAACTTAAGTAATAAGACCGAAACAAGCCTCCTTATAACAGGACAACTGTGATGTGAAATTGATGGTTGTCGAACTTTTGATCCTCTGTTTTATATCTTTCTTGTGATTTTCTATGATTTCCAAGTATTCAAATTGAATGGCATAGTGACATCATTCCAACAAAAGAACTGTGATGTGAAATTGATAGTTGCTGAACTTTTGATTCTCTGTTTTATATTCTTTTGTGATTTTCTATGATTTCCAAGTATCCAGATTGTATGGCATAGTGGCATCATTCCAAGAAAAGAACTGTCACATTGATGGTAAACTTCACCCGGTCTCCAGTGCTGCTACCCTCTCTTTTGAGAGAGAATCCTGTGATTTGTGCTTTGTGGAAAGTGGTACCTCTAAACAGGTTGGATGAATATGCAGAAACTGTAAAACTGTAAGTTATATTATATTTATGCGACTGACTTTAGAATACTAGAGTTGTGTGTGGTATAGCTTAACTCCAATTCTATATGGCTCTGTACGAGTCTTGTGATGGAGTCTGGAAACCTGGCGTCCATCACCTCAAACTCTTACAAAGTGATGTATATAAAGTAGAAATGCAGGAATGCATTTAACAATACAGGCTTTTTTGTTGGAGACCATATCATATCATTATTGCACTTATGAACTAACTTGTAGATTGCCATTAACATATATCTCCACCTGTGAAATTTAGCTGGTTCATTTTCTGAACTGCCGATTCGACAATTTAAATTTGCTCTAAACTGAAATGGTATTTGCGGATTATATGGAATTGAGTCCTAACTATTACATGAATCAAGCGTAGAATGGGATAGTAAGTCGTAACTATTGTATCATTTAAATTTCTTAAACTTTTTTTGGTTAAAAGTAATAGAACCTTGAAATAAACAGCTATCCAGGATGCTAATTGAAGTTATTTTATAGTTAAAAACGTCAGTGTTGTACTAAGTGTTTATGTGCCTTAATAAGAAGTTATTAAAGGGTCATGGGGATTTTATATTTATGCGGTGGACATGCAATAGACATATTCACACCAATGGCGTAGAGTGTAAAAAATGAGTGGCATTGGCAATCATTGTTATTAGTGGGTTCAAGCAATAAATAAAGATCAGAAGGCACCTCAAAATTCAAATGTTATGACTTAGATAGGGTATGTGCCAAGTTATATTAGCTATTTAGCTTGTTAGGATCCAACTTTGAACGTGTGGATTTGGTCACTCGTTCTAGGCCGTGCTTTTGAAAGAGATATAAAAGCATCACCAGGTCCCTGGAAATGTGTATATCTGTATCAGTTGTGGAAATAGATTAATTGGGCTTATGGAGTTGCACAAAGCCCAAACTTTTTTATACTTGTGGTATTGGAGAGAATTGGAGAGAACAGAGAGAGAGTAGCAAAATCGAAGAGAATCTGTGGTTGAATCAATTATTTTTTTCGAGATATTTTGAAGAATTGCGGAGGATATTGAGGATAGTAACTTCATCTTTCAAATTCTTTTTTGCTATTTGGTTGAAGTAATTTAAGGAAGAAAATAGTTTTAAGATAATTTCTTTTGTTTTAACTGCTTTTGAAAGATTATGATGTGATACATCACTATTTGGGCGTACGCCTAAACGGCCCTCGCACCGGGCCTCTTCCCCCCTTCACACCCTGCAAAGCGCGCTCGANAAAATAAAGTTTCACTTAATTAACAAGAATATTTTATAAGATAATATTATTTACATTATCTTTTTTGTATATATATTTTAATATATATGAAGTATAGACATGTGTAACACAAAGATGTACATTTGCCTACATATGTTTCCTTTTTCCTTTTAATTTTTTTTTATAAATTTATTAACTTTTATGCTTAGACTTCCAAACACATTATTAATTTCTTACTGAAGAATTTAGGTGAGAAATCTTTCAAATAATGATCATAAAAAAATTCAACTAATTTTTCTCTACCCTTCCCTTCTTATCATTTACATTTTTTTTTACAATTTAAATTCATATTCTTTACCTCCCCTCTAAATTCTAAAACATCCCCACAAGACGGCCAATTGCAAGTTGGCAACGTTTTCTGCTGCATAATGGCAACCAAAATACTTGCTTTAACCTACATTGTGATCAACGCTATCTGGGAATGAATCCCCAGAAAAAGATTTCGGTGAGAAGCATAGCACATCATAAGAAAATGGATCATCAAATCAGTAAGAAAACACACTCTTGCTCTTTTCTCACTCTCTCCCTTCACTCCTACTACACTAATCCCTGCTGGAATTCTTATCCCTTATCCATTTGTACTCACTAAGGTAAACACTAAATACCCTTTAAACAACGATGACAAAAGCCCCACGTGTACGCTCCAGATCTCTCTTTTCACACGCTGGCAATCCCTTCAGAGTGAGATTTACCAATAGCCAACAATGTTCTTCTTCACAGAGATCACTCTTTTGCTATATATAGACCAACGTCACGTCCAAGCCGTTCAAACTATACTCAGAATCATTTTAGTAATCTGCTTACTGTATTTTTGAAATTCCGTCATGTCGTCCGCCGGAGAAGCTGATCCTCCGATCGTCGAACAACCTGTAGTGAAGGAGAAGAAGCCTAGGGCTCCCAAAGAGAAGAAGCCCAAACAACCCAAAACGGCGTCGCATCCTCCATATTTTCAGGTGATTCTAATTGAAATTGATGATTGATTCTCTTCTGATTTAAACCTTAGGGTTGTTTCATTACGCAATCGAGTTGCAAGGATCATAAATGATTTGTGATTTTGCAGATGATTAAGGAAGCGTTGGTGGCGCTGAACGAGAAGGGTGGCTCTAGCCCTTACGCGATAGCCAAGTACATGGAAGAGAAGCATAAGTCCGTTCTGCCTGCGAATTTCAGGAAGATTTTGGCTCTGCAGCTTAAGAATCAAGCGTCGAGAGGAAAGCTGGTGAAGATTAAGGCCTCGTATAAGCTATCCTCTGAAGGCGGTAAGAAGAACAGAGAGAAAGATGAGAGTAAGAATGTCACGAGGAGTAGTAATGGACGCCCAAAACGAAGTGTGACTGTTAAGAAAACAGAGACGGCGAAGAAAGTAGTAGGAGTGAAGAAGAAGAAGAAGACGAAGAAGTCATCGAGCACTGCGAAGCCTAAGCAGCCCAAAACTATAAGGACTCCGTCCAAGAGGGCCAGAAAAGCTACTGCTGCATCAGCCTCTTAATCATCATCATCGTCTTCATGGAGCATCTCGATCTGTAATATATGACTGTAAATAGCATAAGCTTTTTGTAACTCTGTGTGTTGTGTACTAGTTAGCAAGGTAATAGCTGATAGATAGATAATGGTGTAAACTTACGGAACTTAGTTTAGTTTCTAGTTTGATCAATCAACTCTCGTGTTTGTTAATTAATTGTGTGTCTGTTATTCAATCTTCACAAATCACAACCTCAACTCAACCTCTTTGTTAGTCGGAGTCCTGCCTGCACGGGATTCAATTGAACCGCCGTATCCTAAAAAGTAATCAACAAATAATTAAGTTAAAAGGATGGGGATATTTTCTTAAGTTAAGAGGATGTTTATGTTTTTTCACATATTGTCAATTGTCATTATCTAAAATGATAATTATCGTAATACGTGAGGCTCAAATGAGAGGCTAACGTGAAGGTCATATCCCTAAACGTTCATGATTTTAAGGGCAGTGGAATTCATAACACGTGATCTCTTTGTTCACCTTTAATTCTGAACCTCTACCTCTAGCTTAGATATATGTATTTTATTATTTAACTATAGTATTGTTTTAAAAATAAATTTAAATTTCTGTTCAAGTTGTTTATATTTATGCTTAATAAAAATTTCTATTTCATGTAAATTCTTAGTATTTCATAAAACATACATACATATTGTACGAAGTACGAATTATACTCTATTTAAATATTAGATTTATTCATTTCAATTCTCATAATCATTCATAAGTAATTAATTGTACGAAGTTCGTGAACTATTTTTTTTTTGGTATAACTATAGTTTTTTTTTCATATTGACTCAAGGAATAAACACTTGTTTGTTAGTTAGTCTTACAAATTTTCAAAATCAAACAGTAATAGTTTGTAGCCGAAAACAAAGGTAAAAATATTTTTTTTATTTTCAAACTTACATCAATTTCAATTTTGTCCATATTGTTTTTCCAATTTTGTTATAATATTTTATAATTTGATCAATTTTATTAATTAATTTTTTTCAGTAAATTAACAATAAATTTCATCTT